>JAWPHD010008263.1:0-110000 GCA_037043455.1 Cyrtodaria siliqua
CTTTCTCACTTCGGAAAAACGGGGGACCAGATACCCACCCCTGTATTATATATACATAAAGAATGGAAAAAAAAAGGGGCGGAAACAAATCGTTCGGATTAGAGGGAGATCTGGATTAGCGAGAGTTCGGATAAGCGAGAGTTTACTGTAATTCATATGTGACCGTAAGGCTCTTCTGAATTTGAATTATATGTACAAACGATAGCAAAATAGAGCCCGCTTAAATATTTATGATTTACAGAAGATATTCAGTCGCCAAGTTTTTCAAACATTTTCTCAAGCAATAAGTAAACCGAAAGTAACATGCAGCTTAATTTCATGCATAAATTTGCATATTTCGTGTGAAATTTCATTATGAGCTTTTTCATTTGTATTTAGATTGACACTCAATTGCCTCCGGAATCAATCCAAGATGGATGCCCCCGTTTGAGAATTTTTGCAAATTTTTAAAGGATCATATCTCTTGTATTTTTTATGAAATTTTGGTAACTCTTTCAGTTTTTTCTATAGTTTTTAAAGCCCTTTTAAATGAAGCTAGTTCCAAAATAGTGCAATTTTTTTTTTTTTAAATAGAAAATATGTGCACAATTTAAGATGTGAGATTATACTGTAGGCCTACTACAGTGTATTATACATAAAGTAATTTATGTCATTATGCTCATAATTATTTCACTCTCACAATGAAAGATCATAAATCAAAATTCAAGATTTAATTTTTTTAAAAGAGAATAATAAATTTTTACCTAAATTCACTTAAGAAAATCTGGGAGAATAATACAATTTACGCTTTACTTTAGAACCTCTGAGAGAATAATGATGGAGCCCCATAACCTTGATGAAGAAGTCCATGATCAAGCTACTCTGGAGGCGGTGGTGAAGGATGACATACAACTCGTCATATTTGATCTCCATGGAACACTTGTGTGCACACATAGCAGATATGCCATGTGGCTGGATACATTATGTAGAAGGTAGGTACAACTCGTCATATTTGATCTCCACGGAACACTCATGGGCACACACGGCAGATACGCCATGTGGCTGGATACACTATGTAGAAGGTAGGTACTACTCGACATATTTGATCTCCCCGGAACATACACTATGTAGAAGGTAGGTACAACTCGTCGTATTTGATCTCCATGGAACACTCGTGCGCACAAGCAGCAGATATGCCATGTGGCACGATACACTGTGTAAAAGGTAGGTACAACTCGTCATATTTGATCTCCGTGGAACACTCGTGTGAACACACAGCAGATATGCCATGTGGTTGGATACACTAAGGTAGGTACAACTCATCATATTTTATCTCCATGGAACACTCGTATGCAAACAGGCCATGTTGCACGATACACTAAGTAGAAGGTAGGTACTTGCTGTTTGATCATTTTGACGGCAACTGCGGTAAGAGTCTGTTGGTATTTGCTGTTTGGTTATTTGAAGGATATAAAATACATGTATGTATTAGCTGTTTTGTCATTTAAAAGATACAGTAACTGTTTTAGGTATTTGCTGTTTGTCGCTTCATTGATATTTGCTGTTTATTACATAACTTACGGTGTGGGAGTATAATAAAAACATGAACAATTTATCATAACACGCTAGTGTAATAAATATGCGAAGGAGGGCAGAATCACAATTTTTATCTTTTAAAAGCTAACTGTGTCTATGTAAAAGCAATTAGTGTTTTACAATGGTTGCACCTATAGCAAATTACCAAATTTATATTTTAATTTCAAACATGGAGGCAACCTTTTCTTTTGATCATATTTTTCTACATCTTTTACAGGATTGACCAGATGACTGGCCTAGAGCTGACCCCATTTGTCTACGACAAACTGGGAGTAAATGAGAATAAGAAACTGAAACAAGGCATATTGTCTGAAGGCACTATGTCCCAGGTCAAGTCTGGACTGACTGAGGTTCTTATGGACAACGGTCTGACGTACGAGGAATCGTTACTTGTCGTAAACCAAACTTGGAATCAGTGTAGCTATCTACTGCAAACTAACACACAACCGAGTGATCTTGAGGCGAAAACATTGTTTAAAATGTTGAAACAGAATGAGACAAAAATTGCGCTTTGTACAGGAGATTATAGGGAGTCCGCTCTGTCAGATTTAGACACTCTGGGATTGTTGAAATACGTGGATATGATGGTGTGTGGGGATGATCCACACGCCCAACCCAAACCCTCGGCCCATAATGTGTTGCTTATCTGTAAGGAATTCAATGTCGATCCGAAAAATACCGTTCTGATAGGAGATACAATGGCCGATATGGTTATGGCTGCGGCCGCGAACGTTTTTAAGAAGATCGGCGTTCTTAACGGTGCAGGAGATGAGGAATCTTTGAAGAAACATGCTGATCACACTGTACTTAAAGTCGGAGGTGTGACGAAACATTTGTTTCAGACTCCTCAAAAAATGTCTGCAAGGCCATATAGCACGGTAGCTGGTTCGTCGCAATCGGTCCTTACAGAATTAAATTCCCCACAAAGACGTAACTTTAGCACCAGTTCTTCACGAAATAGTTCAAGCATTCCTTCATATGATTATGTCATTGTAGGTGGCGGATCAGCCGGCTGCACGTTGGCGAACAGATTGACGGAGAATAGCGAGAATAAGGTATTATAAATGGAGGCCGGTCCGAAAGATAATACCTGGAAGATTTGGATGCCGGCAGCGCTCATGTACAACCTCTGTGATGACAAGTACAACTGGTACTACCACACTGAACCAGAACCCAATTGTAACAATAGGGTCATGTACTGGCCCAGGGGCCGTACCTTGGGTGGGTCGTCTGCTCTAAATGCCATGGTGTACATCCGCGGAAACGCTTTAGATTACGATAGATGGGAGGGAGAGGGAGCTACTGGATGGTCCTATGCATCGTGTTTACCTTACTTTAAAAAATCGCAGTGTCACGAGTTGGGGGAAAACGAATACCGCGGCGGAAGTGGACCCCTGCACGTGTCGCGCGGGATTACAAACAATCCTCTTCATACTGCTTTCATAGAAGCTGGGCAACAAGCTGGTTACCCATTCACAGATGACATGAATGGGTACCAGCAGGAGGGAGTAGGCTGGATGGACATGACAATACACAAGGGTTGGCGGTGGAGTGCTGCAGAGGCATATCTCCATCCGATAAAATCCCGTACTAACCTCGAAACCAAAGTAAAAGTATTGACAACTAGGATTCTGTTTGATAATCACAGAGCCGTAGGAATCGAATATACGGAGAACGGTCAGGTCAAAAAAGCAATGGCCAATAAAGAGGTGATTTTAAGCGGAGGTGCTATAAATTCGCCACAGCTATTAATGCTGTCAGGTGTAGGAAATGCAGACGATTTAAAAAATCTTGATATTCCAGTCGTGGCACATCTTCCCGGGGTTGGCGAAAACTTACAAGATCACTTGGAGTTGTATGTTCAGCAGAAATGTACCCAGCCCATAACGCTGTACTCAGCCCAGTGGAAATTCCCTCATAATATGGTGAAGATTGGCTTACAGTGGGGGCTGACGCGTACCGGGTGGGGTGCAACCACACATCTGGAAACTGGCGGGTTTATACGCAGCCGACCTGGAGTTGAGCACCCGGATCTCCAATACCATTTTCTGCCAGCTGTAGTGAAAGATCATGGGAGAAAGACAGGAGACTGCCATGCGTATCAGTTGCACATTGGCACCATGAGACCCACGAGTAGGGGATATTTAAAGCTGAAATCGAGAGATCCAAAAGAGCACCCAAAAATTGTAGCCAACTACCTCTCAACTGAAGGGGACATGCAGGAGTTCCGAGATGCCCTACGACTGACCAGGGAAATATTTGCCCAGAAAGCCTTCTCTGAATTCTGTGGTGGTGAGCTTCAACCAGGTGTAGATGTGCAATCCCCGTCGCAGGTGGATGAGTTTATTCGTAATTTTTCAGACAGCGCCTATCACCCGTCTTGCACCAATAAAATGGGCCAGCCCAGTGATCCAATGGCAGTTGTTGACCCGGAGACAAAAGTTATAGGTCTCGAAGGACTTCGAGTGGTTGACGCATCGATCATGCCAAGTGTTGTGAGTGGAAATCTGAACGGTCCAACTATCATGATGGCAGAGAAAGCGGCAGACATCATCAAGGGTGTGCCACCACTGCCAAAATCCAACGCCCCTGTCTACAAACCAAAGACATTGGACACTCAGAGATAGGTTGGTTCTTGAAGTTGTGAAAAAGAGAAGGTCTTAGAATCCATCACGAATATCCATGTGATCCCGAGGGTCAGAATTCAATGAGGGAGGCAACAAATTATAACAAAGATCCAAAGACAAAATGCAATAGGGTAAAATGAAATCCTGATATTTACATGGTTGACAATATTAACCCTTTACCCGCTAAGCACGACTAGAACAGCCTTCGCATCCATTGTAGACCCAGATCAGCCTGAGAGTAACTCGTTTTCCCGATAACACCCCTTTGTCGCATAAATTGAATGGTCTTAATTCAAAGAAAGAACAGTCCATTATATATATGTAGTGGGTTAAGGGTTTAATTGAATATTCATTGAATTACATTTTACAGTATTGACTCGAAACTGAATTTTAAATTTGATCCTGTACAATTAAATTGTGTAAACTGTTATGTCAATGCTAGACTGTTTATATGAATCCATATACTGGTATAAGATAGCTGATTCATTGCATCAATGACTTTAAATATTTTAAACAAGACATAAAGATCTGTTTTTTCAATATTAACAATAAAATTCATTCGAATTGTGTTGAATTTAAAACAATACTTAAAAATATTCTTTTGGTAGTTTTAACATTTAATTCAGTTGAATTGTGTCATGGACAATTAAATTGTGTAAACTGCCATTTCAAAATGTCAAAACTATATTGTTTACAAATAGTTCATTCATTGCATCAATGATTTTCAATTTTCAGTTTTTAAAAACGAGACAAAAATACTTATTTTTCAAGTATTAACATGAAAATTCATTTCAATTCTATCATGTACAATTAAATTTTGTAGACTGATATTTTAGAAATGTCAAAATATTGTTTATATAATTGATAGTAGAGATAATTGATACATCAGACTTAAAATATTAAAACAAAACAGTTATTTTTCCATTATTAACATGAAAATTTATTTGAAATGTATTTAATTT
Source organism: Cyrtodaria siliqua (assembly GCA_037043455.1). NCBI lineage: Eukaryota > Metazoa > Mollusca > Bivalvia > Adapedonta > Hiatellidae > Cyrtodaria > Cyrtodaria siliqua. The sequence continues at coordinate 5,165 of JAWPHD010008263.1, forward strand.
TGTTATCTATAATATAGATGATACATTGTATCAATGATTTATGAACAGATTTTTTTTTTAACCTTAAGCACCCCTGTGTGGTTGCCAGGGTGGAATACAACCACTGCAAATCCCGCTAGAGGCAGAAGGGTAGAACCCACCCTTCATTTTCATTTTATCAAAAAAAAAATCATGCTCATTCAAAGTTTCCTTCATGACACCGCATAAGCAAATGTGGAAACGTGGCTCCATCGTAAATGGAGTGTCTATAATAGAATTTCAGCAACTTTGCAGTTCTGCAGGTTAAAAGGTTTTAGGCCCATTCTCCATATTTGATCTAGATGTAAATGGAGGATGAGCCTGGCATGTTCATCCCTATTTTGCACCATATAACCTTTCTTGTGTTTGTGCACCGTAAAAGCCCAATTCAATTCAATTAACCTTAAGCACTACATTAAATTGTGCTTAAATATGCTTTATAATACAGTGTTGTTTCTTTAAGGGACATAGGCGTAACTCGCCCCTGAGTCGGACAGGTTATTGGTTCCTGGCACCTCTGTCTGTTTATGTTCATGCTCCTGCTTTCTGAAACATCTGGTTTCTTCCTCAGTGTTGAATGTATCATTCGATGTCAACTGTTTAGCGGTACCAGCGTTTTTACTGGGATTACGTCATACTTTTTGCACTCACCATAATTCGTCCTTGAGTTGGACATATTTTGCAACTTCAGTAGTGGATCATAAAAATTGCTTCGATGTTGCCATAAGCTCAATTAAAGAAATTGTCCTTATTTTTCTTCATGTATGTATATAAATGTCCTTACATAAATTACATATTTTATATATCTTCTTGTGTAAAATGTTCGGGTATTGACTCCTGACTTCAGTGTTCGTCTTCAGGGCAGATATATTTAGACATGCCCCAAATTCGAACATATAATTGCCCTTGAGTCGGACTATAAAGTTAGCTGGAGAAATCAATAGATTGGGGTAATTTTTGTTGTTATGAATGAAAGAAATCATTGGATTGCCTCCCTTTCATAGTAACATTTATTGACCGTTTCCAGTTGAGAAAGATATTCAACCATCAATAACTGTCTGAGTCAGGGGCAAGTTCGACTTAAGGGCGAGTTACACCCTATATCTTGATTTTTTAAAAACTCACGGTGTCTCGTTAGATTTTCTATATAACTTGCATTGTTCAATCATTATTAATATTAATTATAAGAATACATGTAGTATAAAGCAAATTGTTTTTGCGTATTATTTACTGTTGAATATATTTCTCCACTACTCTAAAACTGCCAGAGCTATTGATATTTAACAGGCTGTTGATACGTACTACACCTTTACCAAAGTGATAAGCTTGACATTTAGTACCGGTAATGCAAAAATGAAAATTTGTTTTAATCATATTTTCAAGATTGCAGCCAGTAGACATCTTTGTATGGTGTTTTTACGTCATTTTCAACACATGTAAGGCTGTATATGACGGTCACTTTTTTCGTGCCACTTTTCCTGGATAGAACCAGGGCCCGTCTTAAGTGGAAAATATTACTTAAGTCAACTTTTAAAATATTTACATATTTTTAAATATCCTTTTTAACCTCTCAGGGACACTAAAACCATCTATTTTAAGATTAATATTTAGCTGTAGGTTTTATTTATCCATAACCTTATTAGCAATATTAAGAACATGTTTTGAATATATTAGAAAAAGTTGTTTAAGAAATGGATCAAATTTGGCTGAAGATATTGCTGAGAAGCTTTATGAATATGGACCCAGTACTGTACGGCACCTCCTGCCATCCAGAATACGGACCCAGTACTGTACGGTACCTCCTGCCATCCAGAATACGGACCCAGTACTGTACGGCACCTCCTGCCATCCAGAATACGGACCCGGACCCAGTACTGTACGGCACCTCCTGCCATCCAGAATACGGACCCAGTACTGTACGGCACCTCCTGCCATCCAGAATACGGACCCAGTACTGTACGGCACCTCCTGCCATCAAGAATACGGACCCAGTACTGTACGGCACCTCCTGCCATCCAGAATACGGACCCAGTACTGTACGGCACCTCATGCCATCCAGAATACGGACCCAGTACTGTACGGCACCTCCTGCCATCCAGAATACGGACCCAGTACTGTACGGCACCTCCTGCCATCCAGAATACGGACCCAGTACTGTACGGCACCTCCTGCCATCCCCAGTACTGTACGGCACCTCCTGCCATCCCCAGTACTGTACGGTACCTCCTGCCATCCCCAGTACTGTACGGTAACTTATGCCATCCCCAGTACTGTACGGCACCTCCTGCCATCCCCAGTACTGTACGGTACCTCCTGCCATCCCCAGTACTGTACGGTACCTCCTGCCATCCAGAATATGGACCCAGTACTGTACGGCACCTCCTGCCATCCAGAATACGGACCCAGTACTATACGGCACCTCCTGCCATCCAGAATACGGACCCAGTACTGTACGGTACCTCCTGCCATCCATAAGAATTAGCCATCTTTGCTTTTATAAAGCAGCATTAATGTGTTTTTCGTTGTTGTTTTTTATTTGCCTCATTGTATCTACGGGTGATATCCGACGGCATTAAAGCATTAACGGTTTATTATAGGGTGCTTCTGTTGCTAATTTGTTGTATGTTTTTGTTGTATCAGGAAGTTGTCTGATGTATGTTTGCAATCTCGAGAAAAACCTTTGAAGAAAACTTGATTGATTTTGTATTTATAAACAATGATTATTTATGTGATAATGTGGAGTTAAAATTCGAAATCCATTCTTGTTGGTGGGAGCTACAGAAATATAAAGAACCATTAAGCTTGATGTGGTTTGAATTTAAAGAAGAAAATAAATTACTCTGTATAAATGTATGGTAACCGTCGCTTTTTTTTGAGTTGTAAAGGCCCCAAACCATTCCTAAAACACACAAACAAGAACACTGCACTGTTTGCCAATCAGATTATATTTGTATCAACAAGTATAGGTACAGCTGTACTTGTAAACTAATTTAACACAAGGTTTATTTTGATTTGAATTATTTTGTTGCTTTCTATAATCAGCTGATAATACGAAATTATGTATACGAGACATCGTGAACGTCATACTTCATTCCATGTTCAAGACCAACTGGTTTGGACCAAATAATTTCAGTGATCTCTCGCGTTATTTATTATACAGAAATGTTATTAATGCATGTCACTGTCAGGTATGGTTTCTGAGAATTCTAGTAGATGCCCAGTTTAGATCATAACAACATAATTGTTATAACTGTTACATAATGACAACATAATTTCTATAACAAAATGACCACATAATTAATGTAACTGTTACAAAATGACAGCATAATTACTTAACTGTTACATCATAACAACATAATTCATGTAAATTAACAACATTATTCCTTTACAACATGACAACATAATTCCTGTTACATAATGACAACATAATTTCTGTTACAAAATGACCACATTGGTACAAAATGACCACATAATTAATGTAACTGTTACATTGTAACAACATTAATAAATGCTACATAAGAACAAACATTATTTCTTTACAACATGACCACATAATTCCTTTTACAAAATGACAACATAATTCCTGTTACAAAGTGACAATATAATGCCTGTTACAAAATGACTGCATAATTCCTGCTATAAAATGATAACATAATGAAATGACAACATAATTCCTGTTATGAAATGACAACATGATTTCTGTTACAAAATGACAACATAATTCCTGTTATAAAATGACAACATAATTCCTGTCACAAGATGACAACATAATTCCTGTCACAAAATGACAACATTATTTCTGTTATGTTGCAACAGTTACAGGACAAAGGTAACAGTAACTATGTTGTCGTGTTGCAACAGTTACAGGACAAATACAGGAAGCATGTTGTCGTGTTGCAACAGTTACAGGACAAATACAGGAAGCATGTTGTCGTGTTGCAACAGTTACAGGACAAATACAGGAAGTATGTTGTCATGTTGCAACAGTTAACGGACAAATACAGGAAGTATGTTGTCCTGTTGCAACTGTTACAGGACAAATACAGGAAGCATGTTGTCATGTTGCAACAGTTACAGGACACATACAGGAAGTAGATGTCACATAGCAACAGTTACAGGACACATACAGGAAGCATGTTGTCATGTTGCAACAGTTACAGGACACATACAGGAAGTAGATGTCATATTGCAACAGTTACAGGACAAATGTTGTAACATGAATTATGTTATCATTTTATTAACTGTTACACTGCTACAGTCATGTTATAGTCAAGAGATATTATGACTGTTACTTAAAAGGTTTGCGTCATCCCTTTAAATAGGTTATGGTTGTATGTTATTTTGCTTTTTAATCAAAGAGAAAGCATTATGTGAATTCAAAAAAAAGAAATGCAAATTGTAAATTGCAAATAAACATTCTTCAGTTTATTATCTGTTTTTGTGTGTATTTATTCAGATCTGTGATCTTTATCTCCACGCTGAAGAGCATGTAGTCACCGCTTTGTCCGTCCTTTGATCCGTCCAGATTTTTGTCCAGAGCATAACTTGAAAACTGAAACTAAACAAAATGATAGAGACAAGGCGCACAGAGCAATAATCATAACTATCTTTGTTCAATATAGAGTTACGGTACTGCCAAATTCTGGTTCACAAAATGAAAACTACCTCTGGAATTGGAATGAAACTTAAAATAATGATAGAGCAGTAGCGTAGCTACCTATTAGGCCAAAAGGCACGGGCCTGCACATAATGTTCACATGCCTGGTTGAAAAATATAACGATGAAATAGATCTTAATAGTGTATGCATTTGTTGAATTTAGATGTGATTTTGCTTTTTATATCTAAATATATGCCAAAACGCAAAGGAGACGTCCTACATTTTCAAAATTTTCCGAGGAAGTATGCCCGGACCCCACTAGAAAAAGTCGGGCCTGCATCTAGCTACGCCCCTGTAGAGGGAAATAAGAGGAAGTGCAGTGCGCAAGTATCATAACTCTCATTCAGATTGAAGATATTACCCTTTCTAATTTTATACTTACCATTCTTGTCCCTAGCATAACTTGAAAGCTACTGATGGAACTGGAGAATGTGCAGATCACAAGAACCATACTGTAACTCTATGTTTAGCTTGAGGAAAGACAAAATTATTCCTCTTTGTACACTTAGATTTATAACATAGCATAACATGTTTTTTATCATGTCGATCTGCACAATTCTGCCGAGAAACAGGGTGCCTGAGATAAAACCTTATCTCGGCAGTTACGTTCTGATCGTGTCAGGTGTACTTCTTTTGATGACGTCAGCACCTCTTTTAATGACGTCGGGGGTATATTTGATGACGTCTGGGTAGTTTTGAACGGAAAAAAACGTCGGAAAAAGGTAAATTAACTGATTTTAAACGATCAACATGATAAATAGAATATCATGTTAGTGCCTGATCGTATCCAGATTATCAGGTTCGGAACGAAAAAAATGAAGCCTTCGGCACAGCCTCGGACTTCATTTTTCCTCAGCCTCATCTGATAAACTGGATAGGATCAGGCTTATTACTAACATGATATTCTCTTTATCACTGACACACATATCTTGTCTAGAATGTAATAGATTGGCATTCTTATTAGAGTTGGTTGGCAACAATGTTGTTTATGTTGTGTTACTTTTGACCTTTATTTTATCTCAGTGTAGATGGAGGATGAACCTGGCATGTTCATTCCTTTACCTGTTTGGCACCATACAACCTTTCTTGTGTTAGTGCGCCGTAAAACCCAGTGTAATTGTTAAAGACAAGAAATCGGTATAACCGATGGCTGCTGGCAGAATAAAGGAACACGTGAAAAACAATTGGATAACAAATAAGGAGGAGTTGAGTGGACAAACTTTATATTTAAAAAACTTCAAAGTCCCAAAACTCAGCAAAAAATGTTTTTAACTGAAACGCCTATACATTACAGTATACTGTATGCTACTAGTCATCGAATTGATACTTCCTACCAAGTTTCATGAAAATTAGATGAAGTAATGTAGGGTTGAACGGAAATGCTTTACATCTGAAAAACAGACATGTTTAGAATCATTCAACGGAATAGCCTGATATTATGTCCTACTAGACATCATACTGGTACTTTCTATGAAGTTTTCTGGACGAAAAAGTTCCAGAACTGCCAAAAATCATTCAACTGGAATGTCCTGATAACAAGCGCTACTAGACTTCACACTGATACTTTCTATAAAGTTTCGTGAAAATCAGATGAAAACATAGGAGTAGTCGAGCGGACAAGCTTTAGATTCGGAAAACATCAAAGTCTCGTAACTTCGTCAAAAATCATTTAGCCGGAACGTCCTGACAATATGCTCTATTAGAAATCATACTGATATTTCCTATGAAGTTTCATGAAAAGCGTAGGAGTTGAGCAGACAAGCTTAAGATTAAAAAAAATTGAACGTTCCAGAACTCTGCCAAAAATCAGTCAACTGGAACGTCCTGACAATATGCACTACTAAACATACTTCCTATGAAGTGTCATGAAAATTGGATGAAAAACTTAGAGGTTGTGCGGACAAGCTTTAGATTTTTAAATCCCGTAAATCCGCCAGAAAATCATTCAGCCGGAGCGTCCTGACAATATACGCTACTAGACATACTGATACTGCATAAAAATCACTCATGATATAATAATACACAGACCGATATAAGGTTATTATTGCTTTTGTTGTATACGCCTTCATTAACACAAAGCATCCATTTCAGGGAGCATCCATCAACTTATAATGTCTGTGTTTTTACGCATTATCGTCAACTGATTTTAGTGCCATTTTCTTGTCTAGTGATATAGACACCATTTTGTCTTCCAGTTTCCTCTTCAACAACCGTCATCTGCAAATGATAAAAGCAAGTGCCTTTTGAAGGCAAAAAGATAGCGAGTAGATTCTCCTCGGAACACTTATCAACTCAATACTACTAGTATAATGTATGTTCTTTCAAAATAAGTCCGCCGCAGTACATGTACATCTATACAATTTAGATTTTCGAAACACAACAATCCAGATTTACTCTGTATCCTCCCGTCTCTCTCACTCTCTTTAAAATTAAAATGTTGACATAGTTTTCAAATATACGTCACATCGGTAAACTGTCTGCAAACAGAGTAGGATATTGATCTGCTTTTGAGTTCACTGACTTTATACCAAAATATAGGACATGCATTTTGACATTGTCACTGCAACACCTTTCATTTTAATTTAACCTTTATCTGTTAACCTGCAACTGAATATATGGCATCCAAAGTTAATTGTAAGACACATGTTTATTAATTAAAAAATTATAAACCTTATTTACATATCTATAGTATAAGCATGAAATATCAGCATCAGCGTTATTTACACCAAGTGTCAATAAACGCTAACAAGCGTTTCCCTGTTTCTAATGATAACAAAACAATGGTCATGCATTACTCATAGAAGATTGTCTTAAAGACCCAACATCCGATCAGACCTTCGGATGTAAATTAACTCTGCTATTTCAATCTCCCTTACAGTGCCCCGAATTGGTAAGCCCGCCTGACCACGCTGATAGCTCAGTCGTTCACTGCACGCGGAAGACACTAGCCGCACTGTTGAGAACGTATTATAACTTAAACTGAACTTGGTGTGGATTTTTATTTAATTTATTTTCTATTTTCTATTTGTGTTACAACGTGAAAAATACATTATGGAATTTACTATCTTGAAATTATATAGGGATCAACCAGACCCTACATTAACAAAAGTAGGGGAAAAGGTTATTTCCACACTTAAACGTGAGGAACTCATAGATTTAGCAGGCAGGAAGGGCATTGACCTCCTGGAACTATGTAGAATCGGGAACATAGACCCTCGCACGGAGAACCTGGTTCCGTTAACGCAACATTGCGTCAACACAATCTCAGACAAAACCAAGAAGAGGCCGGCGGAAACGGGGACAGATCCCGAGCCGAAAAGAGTTAAGGAGATTTCGTCGGAGTCGGTACGTGTATTACAATCATATTTTAGTATCGTGTTATAGGATGAAATATATGCATCCGGCAATAGGGCACAAGTGAGTCTCTATTAATTGTTATGCCGGAACATTTGTTGGATCAACTTTGTTGTTGCACAGGTTCCAGCTGAAAGAAGTATTCATAAAGAACGAGGCAGTTGGCATGATTTGATAACGTGTGTAATGTAATTTATATCACCATTAGAAGCATAGTTTAATTAATAGCTGAGTGTTAATATGTTAAATAAGTACAAAGAAGCCGGACAGTGGCCGGCAGCAGTTGTTAAAGTATGTTAGATAAATATTATTAAACTGGACGTGGCCAGTATTTGTTAAAGTCATTTAAATAAATATTATTAAGCTGGACAGTGGCCAGCGTTTATTTATTAGTAGCTGGCAGCAGTTGTTAACGTATTTTAAATAAATATTATTAAACTGGCGTGGCCAGTATTTGTTAACGTATTTTAAATAAATATTATTAAGCTGGACAGTGGCCAGCGTTTGTTAAAGTGTTTTAAATATAATGAAGCTGGACAGTGGCCAGCATTTGTTAAATCATTTTAAATAAATATTATTAAGCTGGACAGTGGCCAGCGTTTGTTAAAGTATTTTAAATATAATGAAGCTGGACAGTGGCCAGCATTTGTTAAAATATTTTAAATAAATATAATGAAGCTGGACAGTGGCCAGCATTTGTTAAAGTATTTTAAATAAATATAATGAAGCTGGACAGTGGCCAGCATTTGGTAAAGTATTTTAAATAAATATTATTAAGCTGGACAGTGGCCAGCATTTGTTAAAGTATTTTAAATAAATATTATTAAGCTGGACAGTGGTCAGCGTTTATAAGAGTATTTTAAATAAATATTATTAAGCTGGACAGTGGCCAGCATTTGTTAAATCATTTTAAATAAACATGATTAAGCTGGACAGTGGTCAGCGTTTATAAGAGTATTTTAAATAAATATTATTAAGCTGGACAGTGGCCAGCATTTGTTAAAGCTTTTAAATAAGCATGATTAAGCTGGACAGTGGCCAGCGTTTGTTAAAGTATTTTAAATAAATGTTATTTAACTCGGTTCGTTTAACTTGGAGATTGCTTAGTCCATTTTGTTGAAACTTCAAGTCATATACTATTAAACTGCACAGAGGCCAGCAGGTGTTAAAATACTTAAAATATACGATTTAACCGGGTTATTTAGTTTGGGGTTCTGATTACCTCAGTTGTGTATTTTGAATAAACATCATTAGGTAGTTCAGTGGCCAGCGGTGTCAACATATGCAAAAGATACGGATTAACCAAGTGTGTGTAACTTAGAGAATGGCTAGGGTCAAGTTATTCTCATTGTACATGTGATATTTGCATTAAAAGAGGTTCACAATGGAAACCAGCGTTAGACGCACCTGGATGGTTGTCAATATATTGACATGTAGAGCTAATTTGGTGTTCAAACAGTATTAATGTTTTTTAATTCATTAACTAATTTCATGTTATAATGCCACGCGTCGTCTGGGCACCCTACATTCTAAGTGGGAGTAGCTATGCGTTGCATTGGCAATAACTTACATTAGAATAAATTAAGGTTCTTACCTTAAGATTACTAATTTTTCTACACTTCCTTACATAAATGGATAGATACGTTTTCATAGTGAAGAGATAGTATAGTACGGAAAACATCATTACGCAGCATATATAAAATGACAATATGTACGCGATGAACCTACATAACAGCTTGTATACATAATGTTATATTGAAAACAAGCAAAATCGAGATGCGAGATTAACTACATGATTATTCGTTCACGATTTTATTTTGGCTATTTATTAGTATTAATAGTGTGTTAGTATTTGTGCAAAAATGATCAAACAGAGTTCGTATACAGTACATGGAGCGCAATCCCATCAGAATCCGTCAGAATCTCGATAAGTGGACAAAACCACTGAGTTACTGCAATATTCGTTTGCATATTCAAAGCAGTATTTGATGGAGGCATGAGGTATGGTATGGTTAGAAAACATACACAATTCCCTATAATTCGATATATAGCATGGTTATTTAGCATTGCGCATATATATTTTTACACATTAAGTTAAACATACATTTCCGTTTAATTTGGGGTCTGTAACGTGTTGCATTGCCGTCTCGGTGGTCGGAGTATATCGGTCATAATTTCACCAAACGTGGTTACAAATGTACTTTTAGGGCGTTATCATATTCCCAAAATGCACATTGTTTTTCTCGCCACATGCAAAACATTATGAACAAATATTCAAAAATGAGAAAAATAAGTATGCGATTTGAATTATCGGAAAATGTTTAGATTGGCAAAATCGGCACATCTTTTACTTGAATTGAAATTCAGTTTAATAACTTAATGATTAAATTATATATTTCAAAACTCAATTTTGTATAAAAAAAAAATAAAAAAAAAAAAAGAAAAGAAAAGAGCACATTCATTCATTATACTATATGCAAACTGTACACAATAGTCCAAGGAATGAGTAAGATACGCATAAGATTTCGATTACTTAAAAAAAATGTTCTACGATTTGGAACGGTTGACGTTCAAATTAACGTCATCTACATATAGTCGCGACGTTTTATAATGTGACGCTAACTTGAGGTTCTAACGTTCGATCATTAAATGAGTTGCTCCAATGTTATCCGTTTATAGGCAAGTGTTTGAGGTTGCATTGTAAGAACCTGGTAATCAGTGCATACGGTTATTACTACACACTTAGCGTGCAACTAACACATGGTAGTTTAAAGACGAGCATTATTACTTCTGGTTTATCAGGTATCATTTATGAGAATTGGGGTTAAAGATTACCCAACAAGAGTATTTTGTTCTGCAGTTTTGGTTAATAAGTGCTTGTATCGATGTATGGTGGTTTTACTACCAAGCTGTAGAAAATGGATAGTCTCTCTGAGTTTCATGTACTTTACTTTTCATAAACATCAGTACGATGCCTTGGTCGGGAAGATTGGCGACCTAGAGAAACAATTAAACGAGAAGAAAGAACGTGACGAAAAAGGGGAATTTGAGCGATTGAGGAGAGAAACCAAAGAGGCAGCACTTGGGGAGGTAAAACCCGATGAACTCTTTGCTAAGTTAATACTTTTGGATAATATGGCCAGGGCTGTAAAAGACCCACACAGGGAGCAGATTTCCATGCTTATTTCTAGATTTCAAGTGCATCGAGACCAACCTAAGTTTGCTGCGGCCCTAGTGGTAAAGTTGCTAAGCTCCAAAGAGGAAGAAGTGGTATTGGATAAAGAACAAAAAATGTTGAAATCGTATGGTTTAGGCATGCGTGATCGTCAGGAAGGTTCTAAGCAGTCTGGTGCCGGTGGGACCCATAGCTTGCCGAATTGGCAGGGTTACCCTTTTTCCCCGGGTAATTTCCCCTTTTCACCTAGAGGAGCGTTCGGCGGTCACAGACCGTTCAGACCTAGGGCGAGAACACCAACGAAATTTGTTTGTTTTCGGTGCCATATGCCTGGGCATATGATTAAGGACTGTCCAGTCACACAGGATAAATATTAGGCTCATTGTTGTTGACAACGGTCCCCAGGAGGCTCTAATAACCGAAATCATTACTGTAAGTTTGACAGTGGCCACTTTTAAGTGCTGTGCATGTGTACACAGGTCGTAACAATATTCTGTTTACCTTCAAGCGTGATGTTTAATCAAACTTGTATCCATATAGTTAGTATAACGGGGAAACCCGCGTCGATATATATATCTGTATGCCGCATATTAAGGAAGCCTTAAACGTAAAGCGATTATCCACCTTTAATATGAATACCTCTTTTAACGACCTTTATCATTGAGTCCTAGCAGAATAATTGAACTCATCAACTAATGGGCCATTCCTGGCATTAGGCTAGACAGTAAAACCTAACTAATTGCATTTCGGCCGTTCATTTTAAAACACGGTCATAGTGACCCGATAGCACCTGCAAATTACTGTTCTTAAAAGTTGTTGTTATACACAAGTTCATCACTTTCGCAGCTAGTAGAAGTTTAAACAGACATGTTTAAACTCTAGATTATAATAATAATAATAATGAACGGACATAATCATGGGAAAATAATTTAAGCGTGAGCAATCAATTCAAATGTAATTTTATGAATTTCAGACACGGTTTTCTATAAAAAAATGGGAAGAATCCATAAGGTTGAATTTCGACCCATTGGAACAGAAGACCAGAACACCCTCATATACTGCGTTTAACGGGAGCGCTGTGTCACAGGTCACCCCAGCGACTTCAGCGGAAAATATTTTTAACTGGAGAACGATACCAAAAATTGATGAATTACATTTTCAAAGCAACGATAATTTTGTGTCGGGTCAATTACACAACAATATTGAACAATGGGAGCGCATTATAAATGCCTCTACACGTTCTGAAGAGGCTATGACTTGGATACGCGGGGGGGGGGGGGGGGGGGGGGGGGGGGGGGGGTGGATATAGATGAATATTTCGTACCTTTCAAGGGGAGTTTTTGGGGTGAATCTTATGATTGTGCATACCCACCCGCCCGCGCATTTAATAACTCAAACAAATGCAAAGCATTCACCTCGTTTATTAATGACACTTTAAAAGAGCGCCTGCAGAATGGTTCTATTAAATATTTAGGGCGTGTGGGAGAGTGCGACGCACCGTACATAATTGCTCCTTTGACAGTCGAGGAAAAAATAAACCCAGATTGTGTCTAAATTCAATGTATTTAAATTGTTGGATCAAAGATGTACATTTCACCCTTGATACACTGAAAGATGTACCTCGTGCCACAAAGCAAGACGCATATTTCACTTCCATTGACGACAAATCTGCGTTCGACGGGGTGCATTTAAAACCGTCCTCGCAGAAGTGGGTGGGGTTTCAATGGGCCGGTCATTACTTCTCCTTTTTAACGTTGCCTTTTGGGTTTAAACTGTCATCTTACATCTATCATACGTTAAATCTACAGCCCACCGTCTACATTAGGAAAACGTTCAATATCCCCATATTTTTATACATTGATGACAGATTAATTGAAGAAGTGAGAGCTAACTTCGATGAACCAGGTCACGTGAAAGCATCGGTGTCAAATTATTTAGTATGTGAGGTTTTGCTCAGACTTGGTTATTGTTTGAACATTACGAAATCAGTTTTCCACCCCACCCAAACGCTAACTTTCTTGGGTTTTGGAGTTGATTCTAGAGAACAATGTTTTAGGGTAACTGACAAAAAAAAAAGGAATTTTATTGAACTAAGGGAGACTATCTTGAGCAAACCAGTAACAACTGTATTAGATCTTCAAAAGTTGTGTGGCAGGGCAATATCATTCATGCTTGCAATTCCGGCTGCAAAACTTTATACCAGGGAAATGAATTTGGCAATTTCTAACGGAATGAAAGGAAATACAATTCCTGTAACAGGGGCCCTTCGAGGGGAGTTGGAATACTGGCGTTTTCTTGACGCGTGGGAGGGAAAACTGGCATGGAAACGTGAACGGCATGTGAAAATTGATTTGTTTTCTGATTCAAGCCTTTATAAATATGGCGGTGTAGTCCATTTAAAAGATTCCAGTGTCACTATTTCGGATTATTGGGATAAACAAATGCAATTAATGCCAATTATGGTCCTCGAAGGTCATGCCCTGTTAAGAGTTTTACAGTCTGTAAAGACTGAAATATCATCATGTAGGGTCGACGCATACGTTGATAATATGGTCTTGTTACATGCTTGGGGCAATGAGGGATGCAAGTCCAGTGAGGTCAATAACCTGATAAAACAGCTGTTTGCGTTAACGCTGGAAGCTGATATGCATCTTAATCTTGTGTATGTCCCATCGAAAATTAACCCGGCAGATAACCCTTCCAGAACCCTTCGCAAATCTGATTCGAGATTATCAAGCCAGTCATGGGCCATCATTGAAGATACCTTTGGGGGGACTACAGGGCACACTATCGACCTCATGGCCTTGGACTCAAATGTAATGCCTGGGAAAAATGGGATGCCGCTAAAACACTTCACACCATATCACACGCCATTGACACATGGAATTAACATGTTCTCCCAGGACATTGAACAAACGGAAAATTGTTATTTATTTCCGCCTTTCAATTTGGCACTCCCATCCATTAAATTTATTTTGGAGAACGGGTTACGGGCTTCAGTAGTCATTCCTTTGGGGTGCGTAACCCCATATTGGTTCCCGGAAATATTCCCTTACATTTTGGATGCTTTTGTATTGGGTCATAAAGATGAAACGGGGGTCATTCAAATACCGTCGAAGAGAGGTTTCATCCCAGATCAGATAGGCTTAGCTGATAACTTATGGGTTGTTCGCCTCATCCAACAAAAGCAAAATAAATTCACATGGGGGAGAAGCATGTTAACAGCTTACCCGTCAATTACTAAGGCCTGTCATCTCATATTTGTTGGGGACTCAATGATAAGGTTTTTCATGCTTCACCCAGCATATTCAAACCCAATGGCACATTTGTTTTCTGTTGGAGGAGCATGTATTTCCGAGTTACGTGAGCACGTGGAACGTCTCGCACGTGCATACTGTCCAATGACAATTATCTTCCACGCAGGCGTAAATAACTTAAGCAAAGAGTATTTATATAATAGTGAATTCGACCAATTAACCCGTACAATTGGGGAAATAGACTGCGTAGAATCTTCCTTTTGTAACATTCAGGCAGATAGTGCCCGTTCTGGCATCAGTGTGCAGATAATTATTTCTTCGGTCATTGTTACTAAAAACTCGCATATCAACGCCAGAGCAGATATGGTTAACGCCTATTTCAAACAAAGTTGCCTAGCGAATAAATGGTTGTTTATGAACAATGACAATATCAAAAGGAGACATTTAAGGGACACAGTGCACTTAAATGGCGCGGGCGAAGCCATTTATGAGGAAAATGTCGTGGATATGCTGCAAAAACATTGTTTCAAAATATTGTGAAGATGTGGGTTCATTTGTGCGGATATGATATTTATTAGTATAGACTTGTGTGTTCTCAAAAGCAATGTCGCGTTTCATTAAGCTCCTTATGAAAAAAAAAAAAAAAAAAATAAATAAAAAAAAATAAATAAAAAAATAATAATAATAAATAAATAAATGAAATATATATATATATATATATATATATATATATATAGATATATATGTGTGTGTTTTTTGTTTTTTTTTTTGTTTTCTTTTTGTTTTTTTTTGTTTTGTTTTGTTCTTTCTTTTCTTGGAAAGCATATCGCGTAACCGAAAACAATTTATTACATTTGGTCGAGTAGCCGTAATGTTTTGGAATCATTTCCCTAATCATACACATTTCATACACATTTTATAAAAACGGTTTAATTACATTTATGTGAACGTCTTTTTTTTTTTTTTTTTTTTTCTTTTTTTTCCATTTGGAGTTTAATAAACAAGGTTGTCATTCTTGGATAATGTAAATATGTAATGGAAACATTGTGAAAAGTGTTTAATACATTGAAAATCTGTTTCAAATCAGACATTTTGCATCAGATTGCATTCAAATTGCCGGATAAGACTCCGGAATGCAGTTACAATTACATAATACTATACATAATATATTTAATGGCATATTAAACGAAGATATGTGGGACACAAGACTAACAACTATACATAATTACTATTTAGCTATACATGTATAGTACGTCCGCTAATACCAAGTTGGAATAGATATTATTTGTAATGCAATTTTGTTAGTGTTTAGGATTACCAATTACATAGTTGTACTAACCATTATAATAAACGTATTGAATGTTTCACTTTGAATAAATGTTGTCAGTAAACATGTGTCTATATTATTTAAGCACAATGCAGTCAAACACCAGTACAGGGTCTAGAGGCTTCCCCTAGAATTTTTAATGGTTTCTGGTATCTTTGACGATTATAGAAACTACATGTTAATTTGACACCAATGGGCAGTCTGGTAATGAATGCCTGTTGATAATCAAGCCACATCATCGGTCATTCCTGACATAGTTATGTTTGAATGGGTATGAGGAGACGATGAACGAGCCTTTAATTAGCCCATTGAGGATTAGGGATTAACGTACCGGGAAGTCTCTAAACTGTAACATGTTTCATCAAACTTCTTGCAATTTCAAAGCTACAATGATTTCAGGAAAATGTTTACGCTCGGAAATTAATCGATTTCAAAATGAGCCTTATATCTTGGCAACATAGGCTAATTATCATTGATTTCACGTGATAAATAGGCTTAAGAAAAGAAAAAGGCAAAAGTACTACAACAGTTTCACCATTTGATTGCAGGAAGTGTAGGCGAAACGACCACCAGTGGTTATTAAGAGGCCTTTTATTTACATTTGAACCACATGTACTAAAATATACAATGATACCCACAAGTCCGTATTATGGTAACAGACCAGTTTGTTATAAGTAGTGCTCTGCCAGTACAAGTCCGAGTCGCATTTTGTCCTGGCGTTTGGCATGATATAAGGCTTTTAGTAAATTATGAGCGAGTGAAATCATGGGAGAGGGTTTGTCCAATGTAAAATAGATTGTGTACACCCGCAATCAGGCACATAGCAATTACGAAATGGCGTTGTTGTCTATCGCAATTAAGACATGCACCCGGCACCTACATTTGTTGTTGTTTTGCAGAATGAAGATTCGTCTGATACACAGCAATCATCTATGGCCTGCCGGGAGTGCAAGTTTAAAAATAGCTCTTACAACGACATAATTTTTTGTCCACACTGTGGCAATAAAAGTGACAGGGATGCTCGCGTTATTGTACAATTTGACAATGATACGTTACAAACCATTAACTCCCAAATCAAACAATTAGATGATATTGCAGCATCTTCAAGATATGCGAAACAAAAATCCAAACTGGTAAACGAGCTTGAGTATTTCCTAGAACGTTTATACCCTAGTAGAAATTTATCCAATGCCACACCGGCTGACGTTAGAAAATTTCTCGTATTTAAAGAGACAAATGGACGAACTCAGTTGCATGAGGAGCATTGTCAATTTCGTGGGATACACGGTAAACAGAAATGCGCGTGTATCGTTACCATGGCAGCTAAATCGGCTGATAGTTTAGTGGGCAAAATACGGGCCAAATTAGGGATGCTGGGAGACCTAACGAATGGAATCCTGAGTCTGCAACAGGAAACCCTGCTTCTTCTGCCATTTTAAAAAGACATATTAAAGCCATGACCATAGAACAGGCCTCCAACGATGTTGTTCGGAAGCAAGCCGTTCCGTTAATGTTTGATAAATTAGGGTCGCTTTGTAGACATTTGTCGTATTTAATTGCTGTAGAAAAGGATGATACAACAACATTCTTATTACTTAGAGACAGAGCATATTTTGCAATCATATGTCATTCAGGCGACAGAGCTAATGACTTGGGTCTACTAACATTGAACAAGTTGTTTCTCATGCCACATGATCAAGGTTTGTTTATACAAGCAACAGCTGGAAAAACGTTTTCCTTAGACAATCCAAAGAATTTTGTAATCTTCAAATCCACCGATGAGGACATATGTCCCGTTTCGCATTTAAAGACATACGTCAGTTGTGTATTAGCAATGGGGGTCAAGCTAGACACTGGTTGTTTATTTAGAACAAGAGACTCGATTACGCGCCAAATTGTAGACAAGCCGGTTTCATCAAGTCTGATGTCTGACAGGTTAAAATCACATTTGACGGCAATAAATAGTTTCAACGGGGAGAGCGCTCACAGCGGGCGCAGGGGGTTATCTATCACTTTGAGGATGCTGGGACTGCCGGATAGTGATATAAACCAGCACATTGGCTGGGCGTCAGAACGCATGATAAATCATTATGCTAACATTGGTCACCTTTGTTCACCAACAGGCGTCGCCAGTACATTAGCTCAGGCCGCACGCAGAGGTCAAAATGACCACCAGTCGTCGTTGGAGAAGATTTCTCATGAATTATTACGCATCACAGATTTGCCACGTTTTATCATTAGCGAAAACATTTAACTGTTTTTGTTGTCGTCACACATACTCATAGTATGGAATACACGTTAAATAAGTTTCAAGATGTTTGGTCAATACCTGACGTCCTGCGTTTGCTACTGAATGTCTGATGAGTATTGGATAGTAAGTTAAGGCTGAATAGGTATACATAAATATCTAGGCAACGACTTAGAAGATTACAGTCTTCTTAATGCAATACTTACATATGAGGGACACGGAAGGAGCTTGAAATAATATACTATTTCAAGCTCCCTTACAGTGCCCCGAATTGGTAAGCCCGCCTGACCACGCTGATAGCTCAGTCGTTCACTGCACACGAGTATAGCACAACCGAGGTGTTGAAACCTTTACATTATCAGGGGGCATAATATTGCAGTTTTACTTATATACACATATATTTAAAAAAAAAAAAAAAAAAAAAACACACAAAAAAAGAAAAGAAAATAATAATAAAAAAACTAAAGTGTCGTATCGCCCGCATATTTACTCGGCAAATGAAATACCATAATTCGAATAAAATGGGAAAAACCTCGCTGGCAGTCTCTTGAGAGTTGTTGCGCTTATTTAGACAGTGGTAGTATCGCGGATCAGATCACATACGCATATGTTCAGTGTATGACCTGAAATTGTATCAAAGAGTAAATTTAGTAATATATAATAATAAAAAAATAAATAAATAAAAATTAAATCATGAAACATCAGTCCTTCTTGTGTTCTTCATCAACTATAAGAAGACTTAACGGTTTTCTTTATGCAATACTTACATATGAGGGACACGGAAGGAGCTTGAAATAATATACTGTGTGTGTGTATTATCAGTGAGTGGCAATACAGTGTTAGCTAAAAATAGATTGGGATTGCAGCAGCCGACAGAAAACACATTGTTGACCTGTTGATTGTTAGTAATTCCCATGAGTTTTAAACAGATACGACATAATTTTATCTTCCAAGTGATTAAATACATGTAGACTTGTATGTCTCATACACTAAACATGTACACAATAACTGTATTTATGATATTCATTAGTTTTATAATTCTATTTAAAACAGGAACACATAATTCAGCCAAATTGATCTGTTTTTCTTTTGAGCACTTTTATTTTATTTTTTTCCTTGACAAATTGTCATCCATTAGGATATATGAATGTGTAATCTGTATACAGCAACACTGATCCACAAATACCAGACATAATGAGTATATATATGTCAACAGCTTAGATAAGGTTGCATTGTATGGATCATGTTCTACTGGCCCAATTAGCCTGTATCATAATTGGACAATTCCATTACAAGTAAGGTAGAGGATCCATTTCTGCATTTTTATTTTCCCATTTGTTTTATTCCCATTTGTTTTATTCATTTCTCATCAAGCATTCTAAACAAACATATGCGTAATCTAGTTACTCGCAAGTCATCTCTAAATATGTTTATTTTATGTTATTTAAATGCTCAAAATAATAAAAGAAATAGTTGATCAACCTATATAAATTGAACTCCACCATACTGGTCTTGGCGGCATTTTAATAAAATGCAGTGAAGTGATATGTTTTAGAAGTTGATGAAAACGTGTTATATTTTTATTTTGTGTGTGATGGATACATCCAAAACATTATTAGTTAACGAAGAGCAAAAACTTACAGCTCAATCATTACAATTGGAATGTTATTGAAATAAAAAAATCACCAGAAGAACAGCAAAATAATGACAATGTGCAACATGAGCTACCAATTAATTCAATTCAAGAAAGCAGGAACATGATGCTCAAGTTTTATCAATTAACGATGTTACAGAAACAGATTTGATGACAAATGTAGATGTTTCTTTTGTACCATCGCTTTTGGTCTCCATGTAATCATGTGTGATTACACATGAACAATCATGGCTTGGAAGTGGGTCAAGACCACATGCCAAAAATAGAATTTAAAGAAGGGTAAGATACAATGCTCGACAGAAGAAATGCTTGGCGCAAAACTGAGTATCTTGTTATAAAGGCTAGATTAATGAAAAGGGACCACCGTAGATGAGAGTGTTGTTAGAATTCTAAGAGAGATAATGACAGAATGTGTATTCAACTAAGTAAGGTGTCGCTATCCTAATCTACCAGGAGAGCCGTATACCGGTCTTTGTTGGTAATACAACACAATTATGATATAATTTTAATATATGTACTGTTGCACAGATTATTCAATAAAAGGATATGTGTATACATCAGTATTTGAGCAACAAAACACAAACAGTATAATACTAACATTTTAAAAATGATGCAAACGTCGATTGGTGAAAACATTAATAAGTGTATAAAAAATGGATATAAAATGCTGCAACACAAATGTACATGTATTTGGAGAATTTCACAAATTAAAAACATCCAAAGTAAGTGCTAAGCATGTTTATTAAACACATTTTTTACTAACCTATACAGCAATAGCATATTACCATGTGTTTCTTGTTCATTTGTTTACAAACAATGGAGTCACATGATTTCATGAATACTTAGCTCCTCCCATGAATTTGAAATTTGAAATTTTGGTTTGATGATTTTATTTAATTATGGAAATCAGAAAGAACCATATAACACTATTTTCATAATAATGAAAGAAAATCAATTAAACTTCAAGCATATATTTTTTGAAAGATAACTATAACTGTTTTTTATGATTTTTTGAAGAAAAAGTGTCCCTGACATGAAACATGTTCAAATATACAAGGGAAACCACCCCCAGCCATTACCTCCGTTATATACCCCAGTTGGGTCTTTAAATATGACCTCTGCACTTTCATAATAAAAACAATACCTCTAAAGCTTTGACATTAATAGCACCATTTAGCTGCAACTGTGCATGTAGTGAATTAACACTGGCCAGACTAGCCAGTTTAAGATACCGTGGTGATAAAAGTAATTTGTCTTGGTTTAGACTTTGTTCCTCCTGAAAAACATGTGAAAAAGTCGTTCAGAATAAAAATTGACAACTATGTTTTGAGCTTTCAATATATACCTAAACTGAACTGTTTGCATGGGTGTTTATAATGATGATGTTGACATGTTATTGTGTCATCCAAAGTCATTCATTTAAAATTAGTAACATACAGAAGTTTCTAGGTGGGTAAATAAGATATTTATGATAAACGTCATATGATGTTTATGTTGATTCTGTCATTCAAGGTTATTTAAATAAAATGTTTATCTTAAGGTTTCTAGGGTGTTCTAGGATGTTCTATGACAGTATAAATATAGCCTTTTGGGGGTTGTTATTTTTATCAGTATTTGGTTCAGTATTTACTTCAGAGTTCAGTATAAAGTTAAAAGAAACATTATGGAAATATTGGATGCTTTTTATTAAATATACAGTCAAACCTGGTCATCCGACCACCTGGTTTAAGCGCCCATCTGCCATAAGAGACCACTTTGAATCCCCCCGACGACTTTGGCTATTAATTGATACTGTATTAAGCGACCACCTGTCTAACGCGACCAACGACCGCATATTTTCTTACCAAAATACCAATTTTAGGATTAATTAGTGACCGCCATTTTTTTCTTCAGAAAATCAAACTGAAAAAACAACAACAACAGTTTAGCTATCGGTAATTCACACAGAAACGAGATCAAACATAAATTCAACAATACCCTAATTAGCCTTTGTAATCATTCCCCTGTAGGGTATATCAAATATACGTACCAATTTATAAGTTGCAATACCAATTATCACCTTCGAATGCTTGATGTGGAAAACATCGATGATTGGGAGCGTTACATTGGAAGGTTGAATTGTTCATTAATACTCAAAAGTTTATTTTTATACGGAGATGGGATTGGTCAGTACAGTCAAATGCCCTACTTAATATTGATGGAGTTATATTTATACGACGTAGTGTTTGGATAACATAATACTTTGTTTATATCAGGTGATGGCAACAGTAACATATTTACTCGCTATTTTTAACAGCTGATTACAATAAATAAAGTTATTGAAATCATGTCGAAGCGTAAAGTGTTAACGTTAGACGAGTGGATTAATGTGATTGAACGTAGTAAATAGAAAAGTGCGCGTAAAATAGTAGACGAGTTAGGTGTCAGTAAAACACAAATTCAGAACATATTAAAACGAAAATCGGAGGTTTAGTGAATTTTGAGAACAATGTGACTGGTGACAGAAAACGTGCCCGTTATACAATCAAACATATTCTTTCAAAGAGATTCTTTTTTTAAAAATACAATGGCATAAAATGCTTTAAACAAGTTAATTGCAGAATTACAAACTGTTTTTGTGTGCTATTATCTATGCTTTTATCTGTGTTGTGTGAAACACTCTTTATGATCAAACTGTGTTGTTTGTTTGTTTTGTGTTTGATTATCTATTTCATGATCTATTTCACATGTTTATATTTCGTATACACTTAAATTAAAAACATAAATTAAAGTTGTCTTAGTTGCATAAGTGTTTATTATTCCTTTACAAGATACCCCATATATATATGAAATAATACAATATACCTACAATGTAAAGCATTCATTTTAATACATGTACTGTATTTCTCTTAATATTTCATAAAAAATCGAACAATGTTAGATCCTGTTTTAAGAGACAACCTGTATTAAGAGACCACTTTTGGTCTTTCCACTGAGCGGTCTCTTAATCCAGGTTTGACTGTATACACAAATATGGAGGGACTAGAGTGCCCACAATGCAAAATTAAGCCAGACCGTTCCATGGTGTTACCCATATTGTGAACTCTCTGTTGTTGATGTCTTACACCTTGCTTTTAAATATATATCTTTATATGTGATTGTTGTATGGGGTAAGTCAGTGCTCTGAATGCTACATTTCCTGTTCGACTTTTGCACCTTATTGTGTCAATTCATATATGATGAGGTTTAGTGGTACAGCATCTGCCGCACATCCTGCGAAAGTTTCATGAAAATCCATACCTGTCAAGTCTCACACACTGGACATGAGACACCTGCATCTTTTTGTCAAATCACGCTCACACACATACATTTAACGTTCTTGCACATTCTGAAAATTTTACCAAAATGTTTTTGTCTGCAAATTTTTAAATAAAATTTAGTATATCGGGGCCCCATCTTACACTCGTCTTCCACTGGGCCTTGACAGCTATGCATCAGGTAGATTCAGAGGTGTCGTCGTCACGTTTTTTCAATGTAACACTAATGTAAACAAAGACGGCCACTGAATGTCATGCTTGACGTCGGATCAAAATAAATTTCATTTAGGACCAACAACATGTCATGCCAGTCATTTTGGTAATGGTTCCAAATCGATACCACTTATGGTTTTTGGAGTGGCCATTTTGAATTTTTAGTCAAGCAGTCTTTTACTTTTAAAAGAACATTGAATTGAATGCAGTTTTACGGCGCACCGACACATGAGGGTTATTTTCATCCCAGATTGGAATACCCCATTTTAGGACACATTGGCACGTTGCGGATTTATTGGTATGCTACTGTACAGGCAGGTAAGCACATTTTTTAGATAACAAATTTTTTTTTCTGTTTTTCATAACTTTCTATAACATTTAATAGTGTATATCTTCTTTTCTATGGTGTTTTACTAGTTTCCCATCTCAGGCTTATATAGTAGGCTACTTTAGATAAAAAATAGTTAACGCAGTATATCGCACTGTCTCGGATGAGAATTAATGCAGTAACCGGGGTAATTTTAGTTATATAATTTATCAAAACTTGAAACTTACAGCAGGACACTCAGTTTTCATTCCAGCTTACAGTTAATTTTATATAGGAGTAGCCTAAGAAGTTGGCTGTTATGCATTTTTTTTTATTATTCTGACGTTCTATGATACTGTACTAGTCGTGGGTAGCCTCGGTCACCCGGCCCGCTTCTGATTTCTTCCTTACGCTATGCTACACGAGAACCAGGCCCTGGGATAAAATAGGACGTTTGAAATCTCACCAAAGTTTTGTGCGATTTTTAGAGATTCAACGAGACATTCAAAAAGCATATTTTTAAGTTAATTTAATGATTTTTTTTTTTTTTTTTTTTTTTTTTTTAACTTATGAGAAGCAGCAAGTGATGTTAAAAGCTTAAAAAGGTTTAACTGATGCATCAACAATTGACGTTGTATGTTTATTTACAGTATGACGTCACGCAAACATTGACTTTATGCGTGTGAAAAAAAATGAACGAATAATTTGTGCTAATTGCTAGTGGGCGCTTTAATTGTCTGAATCTACCCAGACCGACATCTGCTTGGGCAAGACACTTTCCCTTAGCCTCTTCCTTCGGATGGGGATGTAAACCGGGCGGTCCCGTGTATCGGTCTTTCCGCAGAGCGCGTTAAAGAACCATGGGAATCTATTCAATAATAAGAATAGGGCACGGTTCCCGAATTCCTAGGTATCCTTCCCCTCTCTCTGGGGCAGCTGTTAATAACCTATACTGTGTTGAAGAGCCGTTAAACAACATTCAATCTGCAAGTAAGACATGCATGATATGGTCTAGCTGGCCGAGACAATGGTTGGGGGCCACTTTCTGTCACTTGCGTAAACATAACTAATTTTTTCTGTGTATCCTACCAATTTTTACTCCATTTTCTACTAGGTAACCTCTACCTGAAAATTTGACACCAAAGAATTTTGTTTTATATAAATTATCGAAGTGGCTCTTGACCTTTAATACATAGACTAAAACTGAGAAATCATTTTGTTTACAAGCCCAGTCAGGGTTTGACCTTAACAGTTGTCCCCTTGTCCTCACTTACGGTGCCATGTAGATTCTACTGGGGACAAGTTAATTGTCCCAGGTGACCTGTCCTACAGACAACTAAATTTTATAAAAAGGAATGAATTTTACATCTTTAAAACTTGTGACTGAAAAAATGTCAAAACATTGGTGAGCACATTGTAAATTGCCAAATAAAACCCATCTTGTTTTCATTGGTGGAATTGAATTGGATTTTATAGTCGCACCAACAGCTAAGGTCATATGGCGACTTTCCAGCTTCCACTGGTGGAGGAAGACCCCAGGTGCCCCTCCGGGCAATTTTCGTGCACGGGCGGGCACCTGGGTAGAACCACAGACGTTCCGCATGCCAGCTGGATGGCTTCCTCACATAAAGATTCCTAGGCCCCTGAGGGATCGAACCTACAGCGGTGAGGGGCAAGTGATTGCAAGTCAGAGACTCTAACCACTCAGCCACGGACGCCCCTTTCATTGGTGGAATGCAACTGATTGAATGTAATTTTTCATGATTGATCTTGTCTTTTGTATCACTTTTACATGAAGTGCAGGGACAAGTAAATTTGACTGGGGACAAGTAAATTGTGTAAGGCCAAATAAAATTATACCTGAGTTTACTGTAACCCGACCGACCCTCTGAAAACACCCCCGACTCCTTTTTATTTTATTGAAAAAGAAAAAAAGAAAAAAGAGATCACACTGTATGGAGCTGGACTGATCCCAGCCGACTCATGTACTCATTGCTGTTGGAGCTGACCCTCTTTCGGACTTGCGGAAAACATTTAAAACTGTTTTACCCCTTTGTAACAATTGCAAGTGTTTGGGAAAAGAGCCAGTTGTTACCAGGCCTTTTGGGAAACAATAAAACATACACAATTTCATACTGTTATCTATTGTAGTTTTTAAAATACCACATTTTCCCATTCATCAAAGCTCATCGCCACCTTAAATGTAACTTCGCCAAAAAATAAAATAAAAAAATAAAATAAAATGCCTACCTACCTACCCTATTTTTTTCAGCAATGTTACAGTAAACACAGGTATAATTTTATTTGGCCTAAGTTACTTGTCCTATGTCGCTGAAAAAAGTTAATTTCAAACCCTGCCAGTTTCCTTCATATTTTTTTCGAGTGATAGATTCAACTAGGTCATGATACAGTAACATTTTATGAATTAAAAACATGTTTGAAAGTTCTATTCAACAATTTCATTGTAAAAATTGTATGCTTGCATTGTTCCTTCATTCACCTCGATCGCTATAACGATGCACCTGGTAACATCAATGCAATATTTTCTTGACGTTAATTTACACAATATCAATGGGTAACTCTGTTTAAATCAAACAGATACAGAAATGAGTTGCCTCTCTTTGGTTAAAATATGTTTTAACTGTGTAGTTTGATAAAAATATGACATCATAACAGCGTTATTTTTGTCTCGCCCACAAGAGTGGGTAGCGAGACATAGCAGTCACTTTTCTGGCGGCGGCCAAACTTTAAAACAACAATAACTCGACAACTGCAGTTCGATTTTTTCTGAAACTTTGTCAGATGCTTTGTTGGGTCAAGGGACATCACCTAATGCCAAAATTACCAAGCTCAAGGTCATATTTTGCGTTATTTTCCCAAAACTTAACCTTGGTTAGGTAACAACCTCAGTTAACTGTATGTGATTGCCTCATTTTCTTTGTTTGATACTTGGTCATATGTATTGTTGGCATTGGTGGACATCACTGGACGACAAAAATTACCAAGCTCAAGGTCATATTTTGCATTATTTTCCCAAAACTTAACCTTGGTTAGGTAACTTAACCATAGTTAACTGTATGTGATTGCCTCATTTTCTTTGTTTGATACTTGGTCATATGTATTGTTGGCGTTGGTGGACATCACTGAAAGACAAAAATTACCAAGGTCAAAGTCATATTTTGCGTTATTTTCCCCAAACTTATCCTTGGTTATGTAATAGGGGCTTGGTAGGGACCCGTAGTTAGACAAAACACTTCTTTATGTTTCCATATTTAATCAATTGATTAAATCAATCGATAACCACTGAAATATATTACAATAAATATATGCATTCAACAATACATCATATTATTTTCTCAACATCTAATAGAAATAATACTTTCTCCCACAACACAATTTACAATACAATGAATTACAATACAGTAAATTACAATATAGTGCCTTACAATATATTGCAATGCCAGTTACCATAACATTTAATAAAAAGCCAATGATCATCTTGTAATTCAAAAGATATTTAAAATACAATGCTCATCATTAATTACATTTAAAGATACATGACACCTTTAAATATGAATGACTCAATAGCATTACATTAATCTTCTACAAATAACTTAAAGCATATGGTGCTATGGTGTTCCTGATCATTTTATACAATCACTATACCTGCATCTTCAACTCCTCATACCTGTATATTAAATGATGGAATAATCAATACACACGTAAATCTTCCATGAACACATTTAGGCTATAATGAGATTTTAGGTACATATATAATTATATGTTGTTTGCGTCTCCTTATTTAACATATACAATTAGCATAGTTACGCGTCTCATAGTGCTTACATATGAATACAAAGACTTATCTAATTTCCGTAAGATTTAAACACATAAAATACAAATCAAGCTCTCCACATGTCATTCCATTAGGTGCAATGAAATACCTTCTTTAAAGTATTCTTATAATATATATACAGACATTAAAACACGCAAAGTGATATAGATTTTGAAACACTTTTTTCACACAATTTACACACTTGTAAACCGGTGTTTTGCATTCATCAACACCATTCAAAACAAAAGAATATATCATAAAATAAACTTACCCACATTCCTCCTTCCTTAATTTACACTCTATACTCTAATAACTAGTAGTTTATATTACTTATTGTATTAACTTTACAAGTGTCCAACTTGAATTATACAATTTGAGAAAATCCATTTTAACATTCTAGATCTTTTCCCTTTGAATATTTTCTTCCAACTGCCAAGAAGGTAGTTTCATGATTTAGGCGGTAAAATACACAACCAATAAAATTAAAGTATTATGAACTGGCCATTGTAATTGTCCAATCAAAATAATGTTACACATCAATACACATATCGATATATTGGTCACTGTTAAAGGTATACTTCCATAATACAGTTAAAGGTATACTTCCTTCCATAAGGTTAAAGGTACACTTTCTACAATATAGTTAAAGGTACACTTCCTAGGTACTTATCGTAATGAACTTAACTATTTAAAAGAATATAAAACAATCAAATCTTTAGTGAAAACTGACTACCACAGCTGGCTAGGTAACTTAACCAGTTAACTTTATGTGATTTGCCTCACTTTATGTCTGATACTTAGTCATATATGTATGATGGCATTGGTGGACATCACTGAATGACAAAAAATACCAAGGTCATGGTCATTTTGCGTTATTTTCCCCAAACTTAACCTTAGTTAGGTAACTTAACCTTGGTTAGGTGACTTAAACTCAATTAACTTTATGTGATTGCCTCACTTTATATCTTTGATACTTGGTCATATATAATATATATAGGAAGATATATCCAAGCATCCTGTTCTCGAGGTACCTATAATCTCGATGCAATTTTTATTTTGCGTAGTTTTCCTGGACTATGAAGCGCATTGACAGACAATCAGCCGGTGTTTACAATCAAAAGTTTGATTAGCAACAGGTATTTGGCAGACGAAAAACGACATAAAACTCAGAATAATGCTTAATCCGAGCCTTCTCTGACTCTATAAGCCTTTCTTTTTTCTTTTTTTTTATGGCTTATTACAACCAGATTAAATATCAAATCGTAAAAAGCACTGTTAAGATCAGAGAAGGCTCGGATTAAATAACGCTAAGTTATTACTAATGCAAGTCATACATACCTATTTTATTAATTGTTCACTAAGTCAATTTCAACCTCTGTTTAAAATGTTATGAATCGAGTTATAAACTTCCTACTTGCAGACTGACAGTCTGTGTCAACTGAAAGTGTATCATCTTGCTAAAAATAGTACAGTTAGCGTTCGCTGAAAAGCTTTTTGAGAAAAAAATCTATGGAGGTCCACTGTGGTCATATAATTTACCTAAAATTAGTTAAAATTTCAAATAAAAACGAATATATTTTTTTTATTTAAAAGCATCACCGAATGTAAAAAATAAACAATGGAATCTAGTTCAGGTCTTCTTTTTTCCGTATAACATCATATAATTAATGGTTTATAGACGAAAAAACCTTTGACTTGGTAAGTATTGCCTGGAATTTTTGCATTTAATATATATCTGTATACCATTGTGTTTGATACTTTTATAGAATGATGTATTTTCACCTATCAAACATTTGATTCACCATATATATAGAAAACAGTTTCGTTTTGACACACAAACAAATAGTGACAAGACAGTATAATTATATTTGTGTCCTGTATTAGACACCTTAGTGGAAAAAAACAGAGTTGTGATGTCATTAGCCTCTTTTTTAAAACTACTTTGAGTACTGGAGTAATTTTTTTAACTAATCTAATTTTGACCGACACATTTCATTTGGAAATTGAAAAGATGCGAAATTGATTGGTTACTTTGCTTTTGATGCAACTGGATTGGATTATCGCTGGAGGAAAATTGAGACAGATAAGACACGTGTCTGTGTTTATTTTGTATTGGCGATCGCTTAGATTATCGAGAAATGGTAACGTCAGGATATCTATGAGGCCCTCCGTGTGGGGTCCATGTTCCCTTATTCCCTGAAAGTATGACCCAATGTTCCTTTGTTCCCCAAAAATATTTTGCTTTGTTCCCCAAAAATACTTTTTTTTCCAATATTCCCTTGTTCCCCAAAAATATTACCAATAAATAGACAATGTTCCATTGTTTCCAAAAAAAATGGCCATGTTCCCTCGTTCCCCAAAACCCCTGGGAGACCCTCATCTATATCTACATGTATCTAATTATCACTTGAGAAGTACTGGTATACTGTACCTTTTGTCTCTATGTATGAATTAAAAACATGTCATAATGTTATATTAAAGGTACAGGAAGTACAGACAGGTAGATAAACAAAGTCGTGTTCTGTAACTATAAATAGAAAAACAGTGAGTCTATTTCTAAATTCATTGATAGGCCTACAAAAGAGATATGACGTGGAGTTATCACATTATCACTGGTGTATCTACCAGTCGTCTAACATTTTCCATCCATTCAGAGATCACCAGGTCTCTGAGCCAATGGTATAAAGTACAGTACAACATTTGATCTTCAGTGGGAGCAGTGATTTAAGAAGGTCTCTGGTGGGAGTGGATAAACTTGCAGAATTATTATTAGGAGGAAGAACTTCATTGTCAATCCAAGAAAAAATTGTTACTGGATTATATGAACTCGTGTACTGGAACAAGTAGGAATTATGATAGATATAAATACTCTGGATTCTAAACTGCCTATATTGCTAATTATAGATTTATCCGTCGATTGGCGAATAAGCTGGTTCCCTGATTACTCTGCGGTATACAATAGGGCACCAGTTGGTTCCCCGATTAGTCTACTGTATGTAAGAGGGTACCAGTTATATGGCAAATAGGACGTATTAATTTTTAAAATGTCAAATGTGTACGCTTTTTTAAATCAAACTCCTCCTTTATTTACAGCAATATGTTGAAAATGATGAATTGTTTGAAATGGCATTATTGTGTGGATTCGGCAACTGATCTTGGATTTTAAATAAACGGATATATTTTTTGTGTATTGTATCAGGGAGTACGTTATAACGTTATAACGTACTCCCTGATTGTATAAAAAGGACACATTTCTTCTTTAAAAAATGAATGTATACCAACTTTGGATTAAAACTCCTCCTTCATTAATAAGCAATTTTCAAAAATAACGAATCAGTTATATTGGCATTGTTAAGAAGATGCGATAATTAGTATTTGATATAAAAAAAGGCATTTATTTTGGTCCAAAAACGAAAAATATTTGATGCTTATTCTCAGCTTTATATAACATATAAAAATTGTCGTGCGCATCCTATCTTATGCTGCAATGATTTTCAGCATCTGCTTTCATAAAATGTGTACATATGTAAGTAGCTGACTTGCAAATATATGGATTAGGCCTAATAAAAAAACATGTGTGTTTCCGGTTTCCCGACCGACCCTACTTTATCACCACCGACCCTAAATATTTTTAGCGGAAAAAAAAATAAATAAATAAATTAAAATTATAATTTTATTAGCCAGAGTTGTTAAGCATCTAATCTGGATTGCAAAGGTTATCAAAAAGTTGCCTTAGTAAAAAAATGGCAAAATATATGCGAACAATATATCTAAAAAAAATATCTAAAAAAATCACTTTTTCCTAGCCTTACATATAAAATAAACAAAGGGATAGTGTACATTAGTTTATAATAATAAATTGTACAACACTAAATGACTACATTTTTTTAATGGACATTCACATCACTGTTGCAGTTCGCATACGATCAAACGAAAGGATATTTTGTTCTTAAGTTTGTAAATATTAAAGCTAAACAGACATCGTTATAAAGAACAAATATATATTATAAGGCGAAATATAGCCTTCAAAGGACCAGGTCTGATAAGGGGGTATTTTGGCCCCCAATATATTCTAAATGCAAAAAATAATATTTATATATAATCTGTTGTTCATGTTGAAGTAAATAGATCATATTCTATCTTCAAAAGATATTTTTCATTATTTTATTTATCTCGGAAAATTAACAGGGTCTGAAAAAATGGCATTTTTTGTAATTCTGTTATATTTTGTAGATTTTGGACCTTTCTGGACAACATTTTGATTATAAAAATATAGAGCGCACCTCCGAGCACACAACGTTTTTTGGCTGATGATGCATCCCTATCAAGTACATGTTTCAACAAAAAATCAGGTGTGCTCGAGGGTGCGCTCTATATTTCCAATACCAAAAACTGATTGAAAACTGCTGAAAATGAACCCAAATGTCATTTTTTGAAAGAAAATGCCTTGTTTGTGATGCTCTGGCATTCATTTAGAGCCTTCAAACGTACTCACTGTAGGGATCCGTACACCGGATCTTGTACGGAGTTTTGGTCAGCCATGTTGTAGAAAACGTGCGGATAACAACAGCAAAGGTAGGTTAACCACGTTTTTCTCCTATTTTTGTTCATTTATATGAATGATCAGTATTGCTATATGTTGCGGAAACATTTCCCCGTTCAAATATTACCTTACATTGTTGACATATTACTTTAAATGCTACAATTCGGATCAAAGAAAAACAATTGCCGGTGCTGAAATTCGCCCAAAATACACTTCAGCAATAAATATCTCATTAATTTTGAAGTTAATGAAAGTTTTGAATTGGCAGATTTATTTGTTTTTCCAATATATGTGCATGTTCAAAATTTCAGCATCATTCATCCCAAATTGGCCGAGATATGAATCGAAACAAAACGTGCCCAGCGTAACTAATTCATATAAAAAAATGCTGATTTGTGTACGGAGTCTTGTCCATGTACTGTACGGGGTTTTGCAATGCAAAGATTGTTTTCGCTGCTCTGCACTGATGTTATTTACTTATATTGTAGTAATGCGTAGACATTATTTAGGGGGTAGGTATATAATCCGGACTGATACGCGCGGACTAGCGGACTGCGGACCAGTATGGTATAACATGCGGACTGGTATTTTGCGGACCATGTAAATAGATGGGACAAATAATACAAATATTCTAATTCTGGTCAGCAAATATTAAAGTTAGACGTTCTTAAAACAAAATAAGTATGTGATGTATGGTAATGGTCATTTGAAAATAGATTTGCAGGAAAATAATTCGTCAACTGACAGTTGTAATTAGGTTCAATGGATGTTTAAAGCAAAAATAGATATACATATATTTATTTATTTTTTTAAAAAAAGATTAATGCCGTGAACAATTATATTCATGTTTTAAATTATGTAAACTATAATAGTCTTGTAATTTTCTAATTAAGTACGAATACAATTAGAAATTGTGTTTTATTCTATACCTAATTTATACGTCCAATCGTAGACGCTCATTCGAATCACGTGACCGTACAATATATTCCCGTATCGGGACGCACGCGCGTACAAAATAACCCGTATTCTTTTCGTATTGTACGATTCACAGGTCCCATGTTAAACCTATGATAAAGACCGAAGCGCGTGAAAAGGTTCCGAATGAAAGTCTGAATCGACAGGCGCTCTAGATAAAGCGTTACGATAAAGCTCCTGTTGTCACCGGAAAAAGTCGAGGTATAGAATAAAAAGATCATTTAACAGTGTTCTGTACAATACGGAATATATTTGGACTCGTACACAGCTTGGAAAATCATATTGGACTCGCCTAGCGGCTCGTCCAATATGATTTTCCAAGCTGTGTACTCGTCCAAATATATATCCGTATTGTACAGAACACTGTTAAATAACCTATAAGTATTAAACCATGTTAATTGATTGATATATTACAAAGTTTATATTGCAATTGAATTTGAATCTTATATATCTGTGAATGCTTCAATAAATACGAACACAATAAATTATAGTGTTATGTTTTGTGTATTTTACTCTTTTAGCTATGTATTCTCCAAATAATGAAATATTTGATTAAAAAACAAGTGGTTTTCTTCTACGTCCGTTATATGGGCTGGATTCTTATATATAGAATGTAAGTAGTGTGAAAGCACTTATTACTTTCCCCATAGACACCAATGTTAAAGTGTCACATATTAATGATTTGCTGCAAATTCAACTCAAGTATGGATAATGCAGCAGTGTAATGTTCATATAGAAAACTATTTGTTTCCACTTGAAAAATCACCAGAAAACGTGGGGTCACAACTTGAGACATGTAAGAAAGTTCTTGTTTGTTTACTAAACAGGTCAAGGGTACAGCTTTTTTATTGATCGACTATTTTCATTGCTCACAAAGTGTAAGCATAGAGTCGAAATTTCGAAAATGTTCATCAGTGATCCAGTAAAACCTATTAATACGCTTCTTATACATATAATCACAAAATCGAATAGAAATGGGTAGTTATTCACCTACTTATAATGCCCATTTCCATCGCAAAAGGAGGGATTACTTTTGAGAAATCGTGATCTTTTTGACATTAAATTGGATGTGATATTATCAAAAGCTTTTCCCCATGATTACATTTCAATATGGTCATGATGAATACACCTACTGAGAACCTTGTGTTATATGTGATATTTCATAAAATAGAAAAAAATACGGGTGGATGCTTCTACCTATTAAAAAAAAGTGACGCGTTGATTTTGATTGATTATTGATAATATCACACACCTGTATTTAAAATGAAAATAATATTTGTGTCACCATGATGTTGAACTTTTTTGAAAGTATTAGTTGAATTTTAATTAGATAAACTGATAGGTGCTTTATCATCAATTCTAATAC
Organism: Cyrtodaria siliqua; assembly: GCA_037043455.1. NCBI lineage: Eukaryota > Metazoa > Mollusca > Bivalvia > Adapedonta > Hiatellidae > Cyrtodaria > Cyrtodaria siliqua. The sequence continues at coordinate 39,391 of JAWPHD010008263.1, forward strand.
ATCTGCACTATATAACCTAGTTTAAAATATCTCGTTATATTCAACGGATCACACCCGTAATTTCTACATGAAAATCCTGTTTTTCACATTCTACATTCATATGTTGTATATGCAGTGTGTTTGTAAGACGACGTTAACATTCAATAAATATATATTATCATTAATTCAATAGTGTTGGTTGTGTTTTTGTTTAATCTAAATTAATAACAACTCAATTTGGATTACACATATTTTATTAGAGGTTTACAACTTTGATTATAGACACAATCATTCTTTATACAATAGGGATAAATGCGTAAATATTCTCCGGGACGGGTGAGTGCCTGTGAAAAGGTGCAGCGGGGCATAACCCTATGATTGGACAGAAACGAATTTCTGTTAGGCGGGGATGGGCTATTCCAGATAATATCCGTAACCACCATTCATGCCCCCGCTTTAAGAAACTTATTTTTAAGCACAGAATACGCCCCTGCTACCCCTAGCAGGGGCGTAGTTAGAACAGATTCAAATATTCACCTGCTTGCACATCAGAATTTTACAAAATGTAGGAAAAGAAAGAAAGAAAGAAAGAAAGAAAGAAAGAGAAAGAAAGAATGAAAGAAAGAAAAATTACATTCAAACAATCATTGTTTCTAAATCATAGCGCGAAAAACTTTACTTTTGTAAATTATTTTGCTTTAAACATGTTGACGAATTATTTTCATGCAAATCTATTTTCAAATGACCATTACCATACACCATATACTTATTTCGTTTTATGAAATATTTGCTGGCCAAAATATTTGTATTAGTTGTCCGATCTATTTACATGGTCCGCAAAATACCAGTCCGCATTTTATACCATACTGGTCCGCAGTCCGCTAGTCCGCGCGTGTTAGTCCGCGTTTTATACCTACCCTTATTTGGGTCCTATATGTCTTATGCCATTTTGTATTGTTAAGACGAAAAAATGCAGAAAACTAAAACTTAAAAGGGGTAATTCTTGAGAAAGACTCCGTACTTATTCCAAATAACTACATGTACTACAAACTAAGTCCAGACGTATATTATTGTCTGTTAGAATTGATACAGTTGTCCAATTTTAGCTCATTGTGACCACAGTTAACGTCATATAATATTTTTTGTCATTTACAACACCATTAGTATTATATATAATGTTGATGTGTTGTGTTGTATTATATAGTGGAATGTAACCGCTATGATTGGGTGTAGTTTATAATAATGGCAGTCTGCTTAGTTAGTTTGTCGCGTTGTAAATAAATGAACTTCATGTGTAGAACCCCATATGTAGAACCCGATGTGTAGAATTTGGTATGCACAATATGATATGATATTTTACCACTCCTCACCTACTAATGATGTTGGAACATTGCATAAACATTTTTATTTTATTTCATTTTTCTTTCGAAGAATTATGTCCAATTTCTTTCTTAGAAAGGACACTGAACCCTGTCACAAAAAAGTTAGATAGATGCTTCCAATGGATCTACCTTTCCAAAACGTATTTAAAGAGTGAATTTCAATATTTTTTATGACCTACGAACGGGCAGACAGACGAATGGTAGTCAAAGTATTATTATACGTCCCTCAGGCGTTAAAAATCCTTACCGTATTTTTTCAAACAGTTTGCCTGTCAGGTTAAAATTAATTCTATGCCCCATACTGACATCTAAACTATGTCAAACTTTCCTAAGCGTGTTAATAGGAAATGTAAAGTTGGTTCTTAAACTACATTGACAACACATGATATAGATAACGGCATGGGTTAATATTAATTATCTATATAGCTCGCATGATTATATCTGTTCAAGGAAATCTACGTTGATTCAGTTCTAATGACACTACATTGACTGTTTACAAACATTCAATGAATGTTTTATGTATTACATGTAATGCAAGTACCATTAACACCATAGTTTCATACAATATATTTAAAGCAAAACTCCGTACAGTAAAAAGAGAATATTTGCAGTACTCCGTACACAAGTGCCCAAGACCCCGTACACAAACATTAATTTTGTTTCGATTCATATCTCGGTCAATTTCGGATGAATGAAGTTGAACATTTGAACATGCACGTATATTGGAAAAACAAATAAATCTGCCAATTCAAAATTTTCATTAACTTGAAAATTAATGAGATATTTATTGCTGAAGGGTACTTTGGGCGAATTTCAGCACACGCAATTGTTTTTCTTTGATCCGAATTGTAGCATTTAAAGTAATATGTCAACAATGTACGGTAATATTTGAACGGGGAAATGTTTCCGCACCATATAGCAATATTGATTATTCATATAAAATGAACAAAAATAGGAGAAGAACGTGGTTAACCTACTTTTGCTGTTGTTATCCGTACGTTTTCTACAACATGGCTGACCAAAACTCCGTACTAGTGAACGGGGTCTTGACCAAGATCCGGTGTACGGATCCCTACAGTGGTACTTGTAATGAGTTTTAATAATGATTCACTTCATCTGTAGCTAAACAAGATATTCAAAACTTGCGCATTAAAGCGTTCAATATTGGGGGCCAATATTGGGGGCCAATTTTGCCCCTTATCATACCTAGTCCTTTAAATATCTTGGCCTAAGGGCTTAAGGCGTTCTTTGGGGCTGTTGTCAATGAAAATGCTCTGCTCAGCCATGTATTTATTTTAGGAAAAATTATGGAAATGGAATTTTATAAACATTTTTTTTAGAATATGATTGTGATACATGTAGTTGGATTGAAAATAGTATAAATAAAAAAATGAGTCGTATTTTATGGAAAAGTTATGGACAGTCAACATTTGTAATTTTACCATTTTAAGTTTATGACATTGGTATTAACGTTGGTGACATCACATCTTCAAGTGGCAGGGCCATTATCATTATCGATTTTTGCCCTGATGTGTGAGGGCCGAAATGCAGTAACGAGACTTCATAAAAAATGTTTAATAACAACTGTGTTACTATATTTAGGTAGACATGTAATAATATTTATTTGAAACTTATCACCTGTTGAAATGTGAGTAAAAAACTCAAATTATAGGGAATGTATTTAATATATATATATAACTTATTTCAGCATGTATATCGCCCCTTGTGGTTCTTGGGGGGCCCCGTTCGGCTACGGGGCAAAGAATAGGGCCACTGCAGCCAACCCCCCCCCCCCCCCCCCCCACCCACACACACACACCCCGCCCCGAATCCATGTTCATTTTATCATATTTTGTTCATGCTCATTAAAGGTCTTCATCATGACCCCTGCATTGTTTCAGGTGCCATCTTGCTCATATCACTAGAGCAGTGGCAGAAAAACTAACATGGCTCCAGCGTAAATGGAGTGTCTACAATAGAACTTGCAGCAACTCTGCAGTTCAGGGTGAGAAAGTTCTAGGCCCGTTCTGCATATTTTATCTCGATGTACATGCAGAATGAGCCTGGCATGTTCATTCCTGTTAGGCGCCATATAACCTTTCATGTGTTGGTGTGCCTTAAAACCCCAATTCAATTCAACTGATGTAATTACATGTGTTTTAAAGGGAGAAAAATACAAATAGTGATGTTGTGGTTACTCTGTGCTTTGTTTCGTTTGGTAAGATCTCTGACTTGTTTGATAATGAACACAATCGATGTATGCTTTATGCAGTTGTTGGTCTTGATAATTGAAAAATTAGTGAATTCAGCTTGTTGAAACATCTTAAATGAAAGATCATCAGATTTTTTTTGACTTTTACTAACAATTAAACAGTAGGCGACACTGTTGTTTTTCATAAATTAAAGTACCAGTTATAAAACGCAAAACAAGCAGATTTCCACCCATCCCCAGTGTCCAGACATGCTCATCCTCCAGTGCAGGTCTCATTACAAAAAAAACTATAAAAAAATCGACCGTCATATATACTCACCAAAAAAAGAAAGTACGTTCTTTTTTTGCTGGCATTCCCATAGGCCAGATTTTGAGAGCATAGGACAGCTTGAACAGCGCTTTAATTAAACAGTGTTTGATGTTTTTAATGACTCTCAATGAGTACTAAATATTCCTTTAAACAGTTCCAAATTTTGCCAAACAATTTTTATGGATGCTATGGAAACCTTAAAGGGAGGTAATTTAATGATTTTTGATATTCAAAAGCCGCTACCTAATCAAGCGGTGTTGTGTTTTTCTGCCGATTTACGGAAAAAAAGAAGAGTGTAAAATGCGGGTCTGATACCTCTATTTTCCCGAACCCTTTTGCGTTGTGTCGTGTACCAGCTCGTATTAAAAAAATTGCGTGCACTTAGATTATTTTGCATGAATCAAGCAGAATATTGTGTGAATGGGCATGCTGACAAGGTCTCAATACATTCCATAAACATATTGTTTATTTCCTTGTATACATGTAATCTGATACCTAGTGTACCTGTATTATAAAAACTATCTATTGGTGTTGTTTTCAGATTCACAAGCTTGACTAGACCGACACATGCATAATATACAGTGATAAAGGTAACGGACACACCTCCAAGATGGCATACAGGGGCATGTCACATGTACTAAGGACTGTACGTAGCACCATTACCAGACAGCATTCCAGGGAGTTTTTTCATAAAACAGCCAAAATATCGTCCTCAGGTAAGATCTGCTCATCCTTTCGATCATGTCTGTCATGTCATTAAGTTTGCAGTGTTTCTCCAAAACATCATTAATCAGTGTTTCAGATGCGTAACTACGCATATAAAAACGCATTCAAAATAAGATTAATGCATACAAAACACATTAAAAAATCGCTCATAAATATTGATACCAACTGTTCGAGAATAAACTTAATAGCTTAAAACAATTGGTTCGCCCTGCGGCCCAGTCATACTCAGTAGATGCTTATTGAAGTTTGAGGTACTGAATGAAAATCAAGTGCCTCCAGCAGTTTCTTGTAGATGCTTGCAAATAGAACAAATTGCCTTTTTGTCGGCTGTTTCACACAAATCAATGCCAGTTAAAGAAGCCAGAAGCAGGCCTGCCAAATCTCCAGATACTCCGGATTTTTCATTTGCTCTCCGGATCTCCGGATTTAAGTGTACAATCTCCGGATTTTCCATCAAAACAAAATGTTTTAGATTTTATCCGGAGATTTGGCAGGACTGATGACTAAAGAGTAAACATTTTACATTAATGCTTTGTCCAAAACTTGTTTTTAAGAGAATACACGTTTATAAATGTAAAGATACACTGTAGTATTTTTTTCATGCGTACATAACCAATAAGCTGAAAGGTTATCTGGAGCACTGATTCAATTACATTAATACTATACAACAAATTGATTTAATATTTGCACAGTTCAAGGTCACACTTGAGAAGTCTGTCCAAGTTTCTCCAACACATCAACACCTGAATACTAAGTATCCAACAGGTTGATTTGATAATTGCAAAGTTGTTACTATGGTTACATATTCTTGCTTGACAGAGTTACACAACGGTACTCTTTGTCGATCCTCTAGCTCAATCCGTCACTTTTCTGGAAACGAGGAAAAACTTATTGACCAATCAGATGCATCCGTTTCAAGTTGAAGAGGAGATATTAACATGGATAATTAATGTTAAATGTGATTATTACGGTCAATTTAACTGTAGGTAACTAAAATTAATCGCAATATGCTTGAAATTAATAATTTTTAAAGTAGAATTTTTCTAAATTGCAATTAAAACGGAATTAATTAATCATGACTTACAGTCTGCTCTAAAATATCAGCTGCACATGCCCACACTTATTGCTGGTTTTAATCAAAGGTACGTCGCCCGCACTTATTTCTATTTCAATTGATTAATTTTATAATGCCATGTGACAGTACAATTTCTGAACACAAGCACATTTTTCGGGGCTCAACACATAATATGGCAAAATATTGTGGGGTCCAAAACATACTACTCCCACCCTCCATCCTTTCCCCATGTCATATCATTGGGGCAGGTAGGGGCCTGGCCCCTGATCTTCCTAGGCCTATTGCTCTTTAATTTCCACTGTACCAGTCGTTATGAAATTTTGTGTTCATTTTGTATAGGAGTTGATCCTACACCTATTGAATTTGGAAACTAGGTCACTGTGAACTTATTCTACGCCCATCTGAAACAAGTACCAGGTGCATTATGGTAGGGTGTTGTCCATCCGCCCACTAACAATTTGAATTCCACGATAACTCATGAAGTATTACGCACAAGATCATGAAACTTCATCTATCACATAACATGTAGTGTGGTAATGTAATAACACCATCCAGTATTTTCGATATTCCACTAGTGGTATAACATAACGTTAATGACGTCATGGACGTCACGTTAATGTACGTTTTCTGACGTATTGTGACGTGATAACTTATGTAATAAATATAATCTCACATTAATTCTCATTCATTATTAAATTTATTAAACTCGTTAGCAAAAATGATATATAATGCTCGGCAAGAGCCTCACATTATATCATGTTGCCAACTCGTTTAATAAATTCAGTAATGAATGAGTACTCATGTAAGATCCTCTATGTATAGACTGCCCATGGGATAACAATGATCCCTATTGGTTTTGAGGTCACTGGGGAAAAGGTCTAGGTGATCCAACATAGATAAAAGGCTTCTGCACTATAACTCAAGTACCTTTCAACATAGGATCATCAAACTTCATAGTCAGACTGACAGTGGGATAAGTAATGATCCCTGTTTAGGTCATTAAGTCAAAGGTCAACCCAACGGTTACCCAACATAGAAAACAGAATTCAATGCTATAACTCAGGTACCTTTACCCGTAGGTTCATGAATGTTCATAGACTGCCCTCTGGACAAGGATCCCTATTGTTCATGAGGTCCCTAAGTCAAAGGTCAAGGTCACATTGACCTGCTAGGAAAAGGTTTTTCTTGTTGACAGTATGTTAAAGATCAAGATCATATTGACCAGACACCTATACAATTCCTTTTCCTTAGCAAATGGGGCGTATAGTGCTCATTAAGGCAGCACTATATTCCATGTGCCTATTGTTTTGCCTTTAAAACATAAGTGGGAAATAAATATATTTAATAACATGTCTTTTCGAGTAAAATATGTTTTCAGTAAAGTTCAACAATTCATATTGTTTGAATTATCCCCAATTTAGAGGATCCTGATACCTATGTTTCCAATTGTAAGGTCCCTACGGTTATCCCCATTCCCAAAATATTTATTTTAGAATGCTTATTATTTTCCTCAAAATGTTGCTTAAATCAGCTGAAGAGGTATATTTACAACATGTTTCAGTGTTAAGAAGACATTACGCAAACCAGGCTGAGAACAGACACGAGATCCTCTCGCAGCAAACGACACTACGCACGAATCAAACATGGAAGAACAAGAAACCGGCCCTCGTGATATTTGACAAGGATGGCACACTCATCTGCTTTCATTCCATGTGGTTTCCATGGTTACAGAATGTTACCAAAAAGTAGGTCGCTATTATTGTACATTGGCCTAGCTCATTTTAGGCACTGCAACCAGAATGCACCATTTTACTTCTTATTTTTAAAAAAAAAGAAAAGCATTCTGCCAGACCCCACAAGCAACACTGTACATGTGATGTTCAATTACTTGGGCCTACAATTTCAAATCGGCCAGCTATGCCCCTGTTGTACTTGAGAATTGTACAGCAATAAATTAGAGAGTGACTGACATTCGTAAAAGTGCACTCAAATGAAACTTTGTTAAGTAGAGAAACAAGACATTATGGTAGCGTGTATGTTCTCATGCAGTTTGCAGCAGAATTCCAATATTATTTTCTGTCGGGTCTATAGACAAAATGAGTGTTTAACCTCAAATTTTCATTTAGTGCTCCTTGAATTACAAGGATGTAACCGATGGTTATCGGTTATTCTTTCTTGTCTTGTTTATTATGCCATAGTTATTATGACCCGACAAAGTCGCCGGGATATAGATTGGGCGTTGTCCGTACATCGGTCAGTCCATTTGTGACAGTCCGTCCATTGCAATTTTTTTCGTGTCCGCTCCCTAACTCTCAAATGCGTGGAGGGAGTTTGAAATAAATTGACACAAAATCTCATGTCAGGGCTTTTTTCCCTTCATAAACCGGGGCCAATATTCGAGCCCCTTCCCCTAGCAAAACAGACTACATTTTTCCTCTCTTTGGCTGAGAAAATTCTTCTTAAAAAAACAACTTTTTTTTGCTTAGCGTTATTTCCCCCTCTAACTTTCTCAACATTATTATGTTTGGGATATATTTATAAAAGACACTTTATCTAAAATGTACCTCTTTTGCATATTTGCACACCTAAATCTTCTATTTCCGCATACACTGTTCTCCCTAAATCTCAAAAATCACATTATGTTTTCCCCTTTAACTCGAAGATTTTCCCCTATTGAAGGGCCTGGGCCTCTTGCCCTATTTCCAAAAAACAGCCCTGTCTGTATTTCTAAGGTCATGCCATAAAGGTCCATTTCGTGTCAGCTCCATAACTCTCACATGCATAGAACGCTTTTCAAATAAATTGGGACAAATATTCCTCTCAACAAGACGACATTGAGAACCCAACACTCAAGTCTGAATCTTCAAGGTCAAAAAGGTAATATACCTCTTATATGCATATCATGAGGTCCATTTCATGTCTGTTCCATTAATCTCACATGCAAGAAGGAATTTTGAAATAATTGGCGTAACTATTCACCTCATCGAGACCGTCGGCGTCGGCGTCACCAGCTTCACCTTAAAATTTTTGTACAATAGATTTATAACTTGCATTAAAACTTTATACTTATGTTTCCCATCAAATTCTGCACCTTATCCAACAATCCCCATAACTCTTCCTTGCATTTTGACAAAGTTATGGCCCTTTGATTGTCATTTCTTTACCTTAAAGTTTTTGTGCAATAGATTTATAACATCAAAACTACACAAGCTAAGGCATTAAAACTTTATACTTATGTTTCCCATCAAATTCTGCACCTTATCCAACAATCCCCATAACTCGTCCTTTCATTTTGACATAGTTATGGCCCTTTGATTGTCTTGTCTTTACGTTAAAGGTTTTGTGCAATAGATTTATAACTTCAAAACCACTAAAGTTATTGCATTAACATTTTAAGCTAGTGTTTCACATCAAATTCTGTACCTTATCCAACAATCCCCATAACTCTTCCGTTCATTTTGACAAAATTATGGCCCCTGAATTTGTAAAAAAATGTCATTTTGACATAGAAGTATATAGGAAAAACAATTCAAAATCTTCTTCTCCGAAATAGAAACGGCTGCAGCTTAGATATTTTGTATGTATCATCGTCTAGTAGTTATCTACCAAGTTTGCTCGATGGTGACCCTGGGGTCAGAATGGGACCCGCCCTGGGGGTTACAAGAGGTGAAACATGAGGGTGTGGATGGGCCCCCTGAGTCATAACTTAGTAACCCTTGACATCCCCACCCTATAACCATATATACACTTACTGGACATGAACAGACAGAAGCCACCATCCAACCAGCATAGACACCGGGATGCTTCCCTACCCCTGGGGACATAGCCCCTCGGTCATGACATGGAAACCATTGAGATCCCCACCCTATAACCATATATACACTTACTGGGCATGAACATATGGATAAAACCACCCAACCAGCATAGACCCCGGTCTCCTTCCCCACCCCTGGGGACATAGGCCCTCGGCCATAACTTGTAAACCGTTGAGATCCCCACCCTATAACCATATATACATTTACTGGGCATTAACAGATGTATATAACCACTTAACCACTCAACCAGCATAGACCCCGGGCTCCTTGCCCACCCCTGGGGACGTAGCCCCTCGGTCATAACTTGGAAACCATTGCTATCCCCACCCTATAAACCATATATACACTTACTGGACATGAACAGACGGATACAACCATCAAACCAGCATAGACCCCACAACCCTGGGGACATAGCCTCTGGGTTATAATTTGGAAACCGTTAAGATCCCTACCCTATAACCATATATACACTTACTGGGCATGAACAGACATACAACCATCCAACCAGCATAGACCCCGGACTCCTTCCCCCAACCCCTGCTGACATAGCCCCTGGGTCATAACGTGTAAACCATTGAGATCCCTTCCCTAAAACCATATATACACTTACTGGGTATTAACAGACGGATACAACCATCCAACCAGCATAGACCCCACAACCCTGGGGACATAGCCTCTGGGTCATAATTTGGAAACCGTTAAGATCCCTACCCTATAACCATATATACACTTACTGGACATGAACAGACAGATACAACCATCCAACCAGCTTAGACCCTAGGCTTCTTCCACACTCCCCACCTTTGTGGACCTAGCTCCTGGGTCAAACTTTAATTTGATATTTTTATCTCGACTGTTCAAAGGATCTTATGAGGTCTATAGGTCAAAGTTCATGGTCACAAATTGCATTTATGTGTGGATAGACTCTTAGCATCAGGTTAATGTTTACGTCCACATTTTTTAGCATGTAAATAACTTCAACAGTTTTTATCCAATCATCATCAAACTTACATACTTTATTATAAATGGGACGATGATCGTATCTATTGAGTTCAAGATCATTGGGTGGAAGGTCAAGGTCACAAAGGGGTCAATGGTCAAATGCATTTACATATACTTTTAACAATTTTTTTTAAAAGTTTCAACTTATAAAATTTGCATTAGGTATCCTTTGAAAGAGTTATTATGAAATTATCTCCATTTCATCACAGAAAAATTGTGGCCCTTGATTTAATGAAAATTCCAATGTTTTCCTTCTTGACACACCCACATCGCTCCTTTGTTTTCCCTTTTTTTTTCTGATGATATGCCGGGTGTAACATTTCTTGTTCTTTGAAAATTCGAATAGTCGAGCTGCGCTGTCCTCTGACAGCTCTTGTTTTTTCTTATTATAAGGTCCATTTTCTTTTGTCTGTCTATACGTCTACCCAGAAGACAACATACTTTGGTGGGGGATATAAATTCACAAAATTTCTTCTTTTAATCAGCAAAAAAGTTTTTTTTTGTATACTGTATTTGCACTAGTCTTTTTTTTAAGTGTATTTCGTATAAGTTGTCACACCTATAATGGACATCTTCCACTACAGGTTATGTGCTGTGACAGGTCTAAACCTAGAAGACAAGACATTCGATCTGCTTGGTTACTGCAAGATCAACAAAAAGTTCATCCCAGGACTGCTCGCCCAGTCAACCAAACCCATTATCATAGAGGAGTTTACACAGTTACTGGTGCGGGAAGGTTACAGCAGAAATGAGGCGGAAAGTATCATCAAAGATGTTTATGAAGAAGGTGATACAAGCAGTCCTGAAACTCTGAAGGCTTTAATGGATATAGAAATGCTGTTCAAAATTCTGAAGGCACATAATGTGAAAATAGCTTTGTCTACTGCAGACTCGAGGGAGGGCACTCTACAAACACTGAAAGAGTTTAATTTAGAGAAGTATGTAGATCATGTGGTTTGTGGTGATGACCCGGAAATTATACCAAAGCCAAGTCCCTATTCAGCCTTCAAAATCTGCTCACAGCTCGGCGTGGATCCCTCGGAAACTGTGATGGTTGGCGATACGATGGCGGATGTTGGGATGGGGAAAGCGGCAAAAGTTGGATGGAATATCGGCGTGTTGAGTGGAGTTGGGAACAGCATCCACCTCATGCCTGATGCAGACCATGTCATACACAGTATAACAGACTTACTTCCCCTGATTTTACCAGAAGAGGAATGGCGCCAGTACTATAAGTACAAGTGAGGACCTTTTTACATACTAACTATCCTTAGACTTGTTTAGGTATTCAAACACACGGATTGGTTAAGGACTGCAAAGACATTTGTTTATATTAAACTAAAGATCATTCCCATGTGGAAAGTACTGCCTTAACGTTTTGTTAAAAGTTAAAGGGACTGTAGGTAATTTGGAAGAATTTTGGGTGTCAATCCAAATACATATAGCAGCATGTTTTGGTTTCATATTTAATGTGCCTACCATATTAGTAGTGCCAGGGCGCTATGCAAACTACGAAGGGAGCATTATTATTGTTTTTTTAATAAGGTTATACTTAAAAGCAAAACTTGCCAGACTATACCTGGGCCCTGTTTAATTAAACATCTTACGACAAGTCTTAAATTTTAAAATCGTTCACTTTGTTCACCAAAGCATTTAATGTAGACAGTTATGTGCGTACATAGTGAGAAATATCTTCTGTATTAGACAATGAAATGAAATCCCGTTTATTTGAAAAGTGTAATTTATAGGGAAGCATTTAAGAAATTGATTTACGATCAAAATGGTCGTGAGGTGTTTCGTCAAATGGGGCCCTGAAACTAAGCCTCAAATGTCATCCACTCTAAATCTAAAATCTAAATATTTATTTTTATTTTACAAAAGATCGAAAATTATTGATTTTTTTTAATGCTGTCGGTAGTGCGGTGGATTTGTAGCCGGATTTGTAACATGGTTCCACTGAGTTCTGTCGGTGTGTTCTTGGGCAAGACACTTTTCCTTAGGCTCGTCCGTCGGATGGGGACGTAAACCGGGCGGTCCCGTGTATCGGTCTATCCTCACGTTAAAGAACCATAGGAATCTATTCGATAATAAGAGTAGGGCAGGTTCCCAGATTCCTATGTATCCTTCCCCTCTCTCTGGGGCGGCTCTAAATAGCTGTTAAACAACATTCAATTAATTATGTTTTTTTTACTTTCTAGGAAGGTAAGATTTCTATTTAAAAAAAGTGTAGGGCGCTTCTATTATGGGAAATACGGTATGCATGAACGGTTAAATTATAGTTAATGAAATAGTTTGGTCTCGAAAACTTGACGACTCAGCTAGTTTTTGTTGTATAAATCATTAATATTACAGTAAACTCCTGCTAATCCGGACGATCATGGGATTTTTGTCCAGGTTTAAGGGGTGTCCGGATTACTGTTTAAATGCAATTTATGGCTGTCAGATCGAAGATATCGTACATTATCAGTACGTTTTCATCATATTTATTTGGCTGCATTGCTTACCATTATGAACACATTAAAGAATTAGGTTTGAGATACTAATGTATAATAATAAATAGTTTTATTACATTAAATATGATATAAGCACACAAACATTTATATAAAACAAAGTTGTTAATTGTCAACAGCCATAGATGGTTCAGCGTAAGAATTACACGTCAATAAAACACACTTTACTGAAAAAATTTACCGAGCGTCGGTTGTTTTAACTTGAGTTTTTTCTCTTAGCGATATATCCACAAGCTTTTTTGTTGAAGGCAATAGATGTCGTTTTTTTTCAACACTGTAGCCATTACTTGTTTAGAAACACGTTGATATAGAGGTATACGTTTCATATAAAAAAAACTCGTTATCTTTTGGCGAGTACAGATGGACTAGAAAATATAAAGGAAAGGAAGATTTCACTCAAACATGTTCAGTTATATATCTATTATTGAATGCAGCCATAACTTAATACAATACATGTATAAATTTTCGTATAAACACTCTTTCTCACTTCGGAAAAACCGGGGACCGGATACCCACCCCTGTATTATATATACATAAAGAAGGAGGGGAAAAAGGGCGGAAATAAATAGTTCGGATTAGAGGGAGATCTGGATTAGCGAGAGTTCGGATAAGCGAGAGTTTACTGTAATTCATATGTGACCGTAAGGCTCTTCTGAATTTGAATTATATGTACAACTGATAGCAAAATAGAGCCCGCTTAAATATTTATGATTTACAGAAGATATTCAGTTGCCAAGTTTTTCAAACATTTTCTCAAGCAATAAGTAAACCGAAGGTAACATGCAGCTTAATTTCATGCATAAATGTGCATATTTCTCGTGAAATTTCATTATGAGCTTTTTCATTTGTATTTAGATTGACACTCAATTGCCTATGGAATCAATCCAAGATGGATGCCCCCTTTTGAGAATTTTTGCAAATTTTTAAAAGATCATATCTCTTGTATTTTTTATGAAATTTTGGTAACTCTGTCAGTTTTTTCTATAGTTTTTAAAGCCCCTTTAAATGAAGCTAGTTCCAAAATAGTGCACTTTTTTTTTTAAACAGAAAATATGTGCACAATTTAAGATGTGAGATTATACTGTAGGCCTACTACTGTATTATACATAAAGTAATTTATGTCATTATGCTCATAATTATTTCACTCTCACAATGAAAGATCATAAATCAAAACTCAAGATTTAATTTTTTTAAAAGAGAATAATAATTTTTTACCTAAATTCACTTAAGAAAATCTGGGAGAATAATACAATTTACGCTTTACTTTAGAACCTCTGAGAGAATAATGATGGAGCCCCATAACCTTGATGAAGAAGTCCATGATCAAGCTACTCTGGAGGCGGTGGTGAAGGATGACATACAACTCGTCATATTTGATCTCCCTGGAACACTTGTGTGCACACATAGCAGATATGCCATGTGGCTGGATACATTATGTAGAAGGTAGGTACAACTCGTCATATTTGATCTCCACGGAACACTCATGGGCACACACGGCAGATACGCCATGTGGCTGGATACACTATGTAGAAGGTAGGTACAACTCGTCATATTTGATCTCCATGGAACACTCGTGTGCACACACGGCAGATATTCCATGTGGCTGGATACACTATGTAGAAGGTAGGTACTACTCGTCATATTTGATCTCCCCGGAACATACACTATGTAGAAGGTAGGTACAACTCGTCGTATTTGATCTCCATGGAACACTCGTGCGCACAAGCAGCAGATATGCCATGTGGCACGATACACTGTGTAAAAGGTAGGTACAACTCGTCATATTTGATCTCCGTGGAACACTCGTGTAAACACACAGCAGATATGCCATGTGGTTGGATACACTAAGGTAGGTACAACTCGTCATATTTGATCTCCATGGAACACTCGTGTGCAAACAGGCCATGTTGCACGATACACTAAGTAGAAGGTAGGTACTTGCTGTTTGATCATTTTGACGGCAACTGCGGTAAGAGTCTGTTGGTATTTGCTGTTTGGTTATTTGAAGGATATAAGTTGCATACATGTTTGTATTAGCTGTTTTGTCATTTGAAAGATACAGTAACTGTTTTAGGTAATTGCTGCTTGTCGCTTCATTGATATTTGCTGTTTATTACATAACTTACGGTGTGGGAGTAATAAAAACATGAACAATTTATCATAACACGCTAGTGTAATAAATATGCGAATGAGGGCAGAATCACAATTTTTATCTTTTAAAAGCTAACTGTGTCTATGTAAAAGCAATTAGTGTTTTACAATGGTTGCACCTACAGCAAATTATCCTATTTATATTTTAATTTCAAACATGGAGGCAACCTTTTCTTTTGATCATATTTTTCTACATCTTTTACAGGATTGACCAGATGACTGGCCTAGAGCTGACCCCATTTGTCTACGACAAACTGGGAGTAAATGAGAATAAGAAACTGAAACAAGGCATATTGTCTGAAGGCACTATGTCCCAGGTCAAGTCTGGACTGACTGAGGTTCTTATGGACAACGGTCTGACGTACGAGGAATCGTTACTTGTCGTAAACCAAACTTGGAATCAGTGTAGCTATCTACTGCAAACTAACACACAACCGAGTGATCTTGAGGCGAAAACATTGTTTAAAATGTTGAAACAGAATGGGACAAAAATTACGCTTTGTACCGGAGATTATAGGGAGTCCGCTCTGTCAGATTTAGACACTCTGGGATTGTTGAAATACGTGGATATGATGGTGTGTGGGGATGATCCACACGCCCAACCCAAACCCTCGGCCCATAATGTGTTGCTTATCTGTGAGGAATTAAATGTTGATCCGAAAAATACCGTTCTGATAGGAGATACAATGGCCGATATGGTTATGGCTGCGGCCGCGAAAGTTTTTAAGAAGATCGGCGTTCTTAACGGTGCAGGAGATGAGGAATCTTTGAAGAAACATGCTGATCACACTGTACTTAAAGTCGGAGGTGTGACGAAACATTTGTTTCAGACTCCTCAAAAAATGTCTGCAAGGCCATATAGCACAGTAGCTGGTTCGTCACAATCGGTCCTTACAGAATTAAATTCCCCACAAAGACGTAACTTTAGCACCGGTTCTTCACGAAATATTTCAAGCATTCCTTCATATGATTATGTCATTGTAGGTGGCGGATCAGCCGGCTGCACGTTGGCGAACAGATTGACGGAGAATAGCGAAAATAAGGTATTATTAATGGAGGCCGGTCCGAATGATAATACCTGGAAGATTTGGATGCCGGCAGCGCTCAAGTACAACCTCTGTGATGACAAGTACAACTGGTACTACCACACTGAACCAGAACCCAATTGTAACAATAGGGTCATGTACTGGCCCAGGGGCCGTACCTTGGGTGGGTCGTCTGCTCTAAATGCCATGGTGTACATCCGCGGAAACGCTTTAGATTACGATAGATGGGAGGGAGAGGGAGCTACTGGATGGTCCTATGCATCGTGTTTACCTTACCTTAAAAAATCGCAGTGTCACGAGTTGGGGGAAAACGAATACCGCGGCGGAAGTGGACCCCTGCACGTGTCGCGCGGGATTACAAACAATCCTCTTCATACTGCTTTCATAGAAGCTGGGCAACAGGCTGGTTACCCATTCACAGATGACATGAATGGGTACCAGCAGGAGGGAGTAGGCTGGATGGACATGACAATACACAAGGGTTGGCGGTGGAGTGCTGCAGAGGCATATCTCCATCCGATAAAATCCCGTACTAACCTCGAAACCAAAGTAAAAGTATTGACAACTAGGGTTCTGTTTGGTAATCACAGAGCCGTAGGAATCGAATATACGGAGAACGGTCAGGTCAAAAAAGCAATGGCCAATAAAGAGGTGATTTTAAGTTGAGGTGCTATAAATTCGCCACAGCTATTAATGCTGTCAGGTGTAGGAAATGCAGACGATTTTAAAAAGCTTGATATTCCAGTCGTGGCACATCTTCCCGGGGTTGGCGAAAACTTACAAGATCACTTGGAGTTATGTGTTCAGCAGAAATGTACCCAGCCCATAACGCTGTACTCAGCCCAGTGGAAATTCCCTCAAAATATGGTGAAGATTGGCTTACAGTGGGGGCTGACGCGTACCGGGTGGGGTGCAACCACACATCTGGAAACTGGCGGGTTTATACGCAGCCGACCTGGAGTTGAGCACCCGGATCTCCAATACCATTTTCTGCCAGCTGTAGTGAAAGATCATGGGAGAAAGTCGGGAGACTGCCATGCATATCAGTTGCACATTGGCACCATGAGACCCACGAGTAGGGGATATTTAAAGCTGAAATCGAAAGATCCAAATGAGCACCCAAAAATTGTAGCCAACTACCTCTCAACTGAAGGGGACATGCAGGAGTTCCGAGATGCCCTACGACTGACCAGGGAAATATTTGCCCAGAAAGCCTTCTCTGAATTCTGTGGTGGTGAGTTTCAACCAGGAGTAGATGTGCAATCCCCGTCGCAGGTGGATGAGTTTATTCGTAATTGTTCTAAAAGCGCCTATCACCCGTCTTGCACCAATAAAATGGGCCAGCCCAGTGATCCAATGGCAGATGTTGACCCGGAGACAAAAGTTATAGGTCTCGAAGGACTTCGAGTGGTTGACGCATCGATCATGCCAAGTGTTGTGAGTGGAAATCTGAACGGTCCAACTATCATGATGGCAGAGAAAGCGGCAGACATCATCAAGGGTGTGCCACCACTGCCAAAATCCAACGCCCCTGTCTACAAACCAAAGACATTGGACACTCAGAGATAGGTTGGTTCTTGAAGTTGTGAAAAAGAGTAGGTCTTAGAATCCATCACGAATATCCATGTGATCCCGAGGGTCAGAATTCAATGAGGGAGGCACCAAATTATAACAAAGATCCAAAGACAAAATGCAATAGGGTAAAATGAAATCCTGATATTTACATGGTTGACAGTATTAACCCTTTACCCGCTAAGCACGACTAGAACAGCCTTCGCATCCATTGTAGGCCTGAGAGTAACTCGTTTTCCCGATAACACCCCTTTGTCGCATAAATTGAATGGTCTTAATTCAAAGAAAGAACAGTCCATTATATATATGTAGTGGGTTAAGGGTTTAATTGAATATTCATTGAATTACATTTTACAGTATTGACTTGAAACTGAATTTTAAATTTGATCCTGTACAATTAAATTGTGTAAACTGTTATGTCAATGCTAGACTGTTTATATGAATCTATATACTGGTATAAGATAGCTGATTCATTGCATCAATGACTTTAAATATTTTAAACAAGACATAAAGATCTATTTTTTCAATATTAACAATAAAATTCATTCGAATTGTGTATATTAACAATAAAATTCATTCGAATTGTGTTGAATTTAAAACAATACTTAAAAAATACTTTTGGTAGTTTTAACATTTAATTCAGTTGAATTGTGTCATGGACAATTAAATTGTGTAAACTGCCATTTCAAAATGTCAAAACTATATTGTTTACAAATAGTTCATTCATTGCATCAATGATTTTCAATTTTCAGTTTTTAAAAACGAGACAAAAATACTTATTTTTCAAGTATTAACATGAAAATTCATTTCAATTCTATCATGTACAATTAAATTTTGTAGACTGATATTTCAGAAATGTCAAAATATTGTTTATATAATTGATAGTAGAGATAGTTGATACATCAGACTTAAAATATTAAAACAAAACATTTATTTTCCCATTATTAACATGAAAATTTATTTGAAGTGTATTTAATTTTGTTATCTATAACATAGATGATTCATTGTATCAATGATTTATGAACAGATTTGTTTTTTAACCTTAAGCACCCCTGTGTGGTTGCCAGGGTAGAATACAACCACTGCAAATCCCGCTAGAGGCAGAAGGGTAGAACCCACCCTTCATGTTCATTTTATCCAAAAAAAAATCATGCTCATTCAAGGTTTTCTTCATGACACCGCATATGCAAATGTGGAAACGTGGCTCCATCGTAAATGGAGTGTCTACAATAGAATTTCAGCAACTTTGCTGTTCTGCAGGTTAAAAGGTTCAAGGCCCATTCTCCATAATTGGTCTAGATGTAAATGGAGGATGAGTCAGGCATGTTCATCCCTGTTTTGCACCATATAACCTTTCTTGTGTTGGTACGCCGTAAAACCCCAATTCAATTCAATTAACCTTAAGCGCTACATTAAATTGTGCTTAAATATGCTTTATAATACAGTGTTGTTTCTTAAAGGGACATAGGCGGAACTCGCCCCTGAGTCAGGACAGGTTATTGGTTCTCTGCACCTCCGTCTGTTTATGTTCATGCTCCTGCTTGCTGAAACATCTGGTTTCTTCCTCAGTGTTGAATGTATCATTCGATGTCAACTGTTTAGCGGTACCTGCGTTTTTACTGGGATTACGTCATACTTTTTGCACTCACCATAATTAGCCCTTGAGTCGGACATATTTTGCAACTTCAGAAGTGGATCATAAAAATTGTTCGATGTTGCCATAAGCTCAAATAAAGAAATTGTCCTTATTTTTCTTCATGTATGTATATAAATGTCCTTACATAAATTACATTGTTTATATATCTTCTTGACGTGTAAAATGTTCGGGTATTGACTCCTGACTTCAGTGTTCGTCTTCAGGGCAGATATATTTAGACATGCCCCAAAGTCGAACATGTAATTGCCCTTGAGTCGGACTATAAAGTTAGCTGGAGAAATCAATAGATTGGGGTAATTTTTGTTGTTATGAATGAAAGAAATCATTGGATTGCCTCCCTTTCATAGTAACAGTTATTGACCGTTTCCAGTTGAGAAAGATATTCAACCATCAATAACTTTCTGAGTCAGGGGCAAGTTCGACTTAAGGGCGAGTTACCACTATATCTTGATTTTTTAAAAACTCACGGTGTCTCGTTAGATTTTCTATATAACTTGCATTGTTCAATCATTATTAATATTAATTATAAGAATACATGTAGTATAAAGCAAATTGTTTTTGCATATTATTTACTGTTGAATATATTTCTCCACTACTCTAAAACTGCCAGAGCTATTGATATTTAACAGGCTGTTGATACGTACTACACCTTTACCAAAGTGATAAGCTTGACATTTAGTACCGGTAATGCAAAAATGAAAAAAAAAAATAATCATATTTTCATGATGGCAGCCAGTAGACATCTTTGTTTGTATGGTGTTTTTACGTCATTTTCAACACATGTAAGGCTGTATATGACGGTCACTTTTTTCGTGCCACTTTTCCTGGATAGAACCAGGGCCCGTCTTAAGTGGAAAATATTACTTAAGTCAACTTTTAAAATATTTACATATTTTTAAATATCCTTTTTAACGTCTCAGGGACACTAAAACCATCTATTTTAAGATTAATATTTAGCTGTAGGTTTTATTTATCCATAACCTTATTAGCAATATTAAGAACATGTTTTGAATATATTAGAAAAAGGTGTTTAAGAAGTGGATCAAATTTGACATAAGATATTGCTGAGAAGCTTTATGAATATGGACCCAGTACTGTACGGCACCTCCTGCCATCCAGAATACGGACCCAGTACTGTACGGTACCTCCTGCCATCCCCAGTACTGTACGGCACATCCTGCCATCCAGAATACGGACCCAGTACTGTACGGCACCTCCTGCCATCCAGAATACGGACCCAGTACTGTACAGTACCTCCTGCCATCCCCAGTACTGTACGGCACCTCCTGCCATCCAGAATACGGACCCAGTACTGTACGGCACCTCCTGCTATCCAGAATACGGACCCAGTACTGTACGGTACCTCCTGCCATCCCAAGTACTGTACGGTACCTCCTGCCATCCAGAATACGGACCCAGTACTGTACGGTACCTCCTGCCATCCCCAGTACTGTACGGCACCTCCTGCCATCCAGAATACGGACCCAGTACTGTACGGTACCTCCTGCCATCCCCAGTACTGTACGGTACCTCCTGCCATCCAGAATACGGACCCAGTACTGTACGGTACCTCCTGCCATCCCCAGTACTGTACGGCACCTCCTGCCATCCAGAATACGGACCCAGTACTGTACGGTACCTCCTGCCATCCAGAATACAAACCCAGTACTGTACGGTACCTCCTGCCATCCCCAGTACTGTACGGTACCTCCTGCCATCCATAAGAATTAGCCATCTTTGCTTTTATAAAACGGCATTAGTGTGTTTTTCGTTATTATTTTTTTATTTGCCTCATTGTATCTACGGGTGATATCCGACGGCATTAACTGTTTATTATAGGGTGCTTCTGTTTTGCACAAACTGCATATTGCTAATTTGTTGTATGTTTTTGTTGTATCAGGAAGTTGTCTGGATGTATGTTTGCGATCTTCAGAAAAACCTTAAAAGAAAACTCGATTGATTTTGTATTGATATATATATTATATAGACAATGATTATTTATGTGATAATTGTTCTAACTAATATAGATTTATGTCAAAGTGATTACATTAATATGGCGCTGCAGTGTTGATGTTGTTTTTTTGGCCATTTTTTGGGGGCTGAAGTTCGGCCCCATTCTCAATGGCACAAATTGGAGTGTTAAAATTCCAAATCCAAATTCTTGTTGGTGGGGAGCTACAGAAATATAAAGAATCATTTAGCTTTTATTAGTTTTGAATTTCAAGAAGAAGAAAAAAATACTGTGTAAAATTGTATGGTAACCCAATTTTCCCAATTGTAAAGGCCCAAAACCCATTACCAAAACACACAAAAAAAACACTGCACTGTTTGCCAGTCAGATTATATTTGTATCGAAAAGTATAGGTACAGTTGGACTTGTAATTTCACACAAGGTTTATATTTATTTGATTTTGTTTTGCTTTCTATAATATGAAATTATATATACGAGACATCATGGACGTCATACATCATTTCGTGTTCAAGACCAACTGGTTTGGACCAAATAATTTTAGTGATCTCTCGCATTATTTATTAGACAGAAATGTTATTAATGCATGTCACTGTCAGGTGTGATTTCTGAGAATTCTAGTAGATGCCTAGTTGAGATCATAACAATATAATTGTTATAACTGTTACATAATGACAGCATAATTACTTAACTGTTACATTGTAACAACATAATTCATGTAACATAACATTATTCATGTAACATAACATTATTCATGTAACATAACATTATTCATGTAACATAACATAATTCATGTAACATAACAGTATTCATGTAACATAACATTATTCATGTAACATAACATTATTCATGTAACATAACATAATTCATGTAACATAACATTATTCATGTAACATAACATTATTCATGTAACATAACATTATTCATGTAACATAACAACATTATTCCTTTACAACATGTCTGCATAATTCCTTTTACACAATGACGACATAATTCCTGTTACATAATGACAACATAATTTTTGTTACAAAATGACCACATAATTAATGTAACTGTTACAAAATGACCACATTATTAATGTAACTGTTACAACATGACCACATAATTAATGTAACTGTTACAACATGACCACATAATTAATGTAACTGTTACAAAATGACCACATAATTAATGTAACTGTTACAAAAGAATTTGCAGCAACTCTGCAGTTCAGGGTGAGAAGGTCCTAGGCCCAATCTCCATATTTTATCTCGATGTACATGGAGGATGAGCCTGGCATGTTCATGCCTGTTAGGCGCCATATAACCTTTCATGTGTTGGTGCACCTTAAAACCCAATTCAGTTCAATTCCTGTTACAAAGTGACATGATTCCTGTTACAAAATGACAACATAATTCCTGTCACAAAATGACAACATTATTCCTGTCAGGTTGCATCAGTTACAGGACAATGTTGTAACAGGAAGTATGTTGTCATGTTGCAACAGTTACAGGACAAAATGTTGTAACAGGAATTATGTTGTCATGTTGCAACAGTTACAGGACAAATGTTGTACAGGAATTATCTTGTTATGTTGCAACAGTTACAGGACAAATGTTGTTACAGGAAATATGTTGTCATTTTGTAACAAGAATTATGTTGTCATCTTTTTGTTAACTGTTACACTGATATAGTCCTGGACACAGTTACTAGTTAGTCTTATTATACTTGCGGTGTTCACAGATGTGATGGTGGTTGCTTTTAAAGGCATATTATGGCCGTTACTTAAAAGGTTTGCAATTTCAATTTAAATAAGTTATTGGTCGTATGTTATTTTGCTTTTTTATCAAAGAGAAAGCATTATGTGGATTCAAAAAAAGAAATACAAATTGCAAATAAACATTCTTCAGTTTATTATCTGTTTTTGTGTGTATTTATTCAGATCTGTGATCTTTATCTCCACGCTGAAGAGCATGTACTCACCGCTTTGTCCGTCCTTCGATCCATCCAGATTCTTGTCCAGAGCATAACTTGAAAACAACTATTGGGGCTAAAATTATACTAAGTAAAATGATAGAGGGAAATGAGAGGAAGTGCAGAGTGCAAGAACCATAACTATCTTTTAGAGTTACTACCATTTGTAATGTTATACTTATAATTCTGGTTCGTAACATGAAAACTGCCGCTGCAATTGGAATGAGCTTCACAGAATGATAGAGGGAAATAAGAGGAAGTGCAGTGCGCAAGAATCGTAACTCTCATTCAAATTGAAGATATTGCCTTTTGTAATTTTATACTTACTATTCTTGTCCATAGCATAACTTGAAAGCTACTGATGTGCAGATCACAAGAACCATAACTCTGTGTTAGCTCGAGAAAAGACAGAATTATTCCTCTTTGTACTCTTACATTTATAACATGTTTTGTACCATAGCTGTTATGGTTTTCCTTTGTTCTTGCTTATGATATATTTTTTATAAACCTGAAGATCTGAACCTAAGCCGTGCTATAAATGCCGGTATATTTCAGCCGTGCTATAAATGACAGGTTCGGCAGTTATACCATGGCCTACTCCATTGTACACGCGCATAGTTGTAAGTTTACACACAACCTGTCAATCAAAATGTCAATTACCGGCAATTTCTAAGGTACAAAACATTTATAGCATACTTTTCTCGTATGCGATTTATACTGCATTCTCGGGCCTGCGGCCCTCGAGAAGCAGTATAAATCGCATATACTCGAAAAAGTATGCTATAAATATTACTTATCACATATATCTTGTCTAGAATATAATGGACTGCCATTTTTCTGTAATTGGTAGGCAACAGTATGTTGCTATTTTTGACCTTTATTATCTCATTGTAAATGGATGGGCCTGGCATGTTCATTCCTGTTTGGCAATATATAATTTTTCTTGTGTTAGTATGCCGTAAAACCCACTGCAATTGTCTAAGACAAGAGATCGATGAATGCTACCTGAATACATGTGAAATTCAATCGGATGAAAAATCTGGTAATGTTTGGTAAAGATCAGATGAAAAATGAAGGCCCTATTGCATTAACGAGGCAAAATATAGCATTTTTAACGAAATCAAGTGCTATAACTCAACTGTTACTGGTCCGATCTGGCTGGTTTTCAAACTTGTACGAGCTTTCATTGATATTAACAATCAGGTAAAGTTTGGTAAAGATCGGATGAAAAATGAAGGCTCTATCGTCTTAAAGCTGTACAGTCCCTATTTTAACTGGTAATAACTCATGAATATGAATGAGTCACATGTGAAGTAGTTTCAAATCGACGAACACCCCAAAAGTCGGTATATAAGGAGAAATCGATACGTACAATTTCGCATTTTTATTTAGCCTCCGTACAGGTAACATCGATAAATATACGGCTCCAGAATATAAAAAATTATGTGATAAAAAAATAGTTGCCCGAAACGGGATTTGAACCACAGCATTGCACTTGTAAGATTTGAAAGATGTATACGCTGAACCTCTAGACCTCTGCTATTTATTGGTATTTTGTAGCATTTTTAACACTAAATAGACATTACGTAATAACAAGAGCACGTACACAAACTCATCAAGCGCTAAATAACAAGTCGAGATATGGTTGATTTGAGGCGAAGTATTAGTTTCATATTGATAAGATACAGTATTACACCAGGCAATGTTAATTTACACGTGCGACAATATGGACTGCATATTTATTGATCCATCTTTAGTTGCGTTCAAATATGTTAAATTATTTTGCCTCATAATATATGGTAGTTAGTATACTTTTTTCTGAAGTAGCGTTGTAGTTTAGTGGATAGAGCACAGGACTTGAAGGCAGAAGGTCGTGTGTTCCAGCCCCGAAAGAAGGTAACTTTTTTTCTTTCTGTAAAAATTACTGTTACCTGTGTATAGGTACGATGTGCTCTGGTCGATGTATATACAGTAAATGATTTCCTGCGCTATATTTGCTCGCTTAAATACCCGATTTCAACATGATCTGGCTGGTTTTCGAACATGTCCAAGCTTTCATTGATATTAACTGTTAACGTTTGGTAAAGATCGGATGAAAAATGAAGGCCTTATCGTCTTAACGAGGTAAAAGTTAACCGACAGACGGATGGACGACAAACAACTTGCCATCCCATAAGCTCTGCCAAGGGCCAGCAGAGCTAAAAATGTTGAAGTCCCATAACTCCGCAATTTTTAGCTCTACTGACCAAAGGCCAGCAGAGCTTATGGGATGAGTTGTCCATCCGTCCGTCCGTCCGTCGTCAATCAACCTCTGCTTTGTGAACACTCTAGGGCCGTCATTATTATTTGGATCTTTACGAAACTTTGCAAGTGTCTTTATATCAATGAAAGTTCGGACAAGTTCGAAAACCAGCTAGATCGGATTAATTTCACTGGAGTTGGGGCCCTTGTTTTGCTGAAAACTTCCATATTAAGTCTTGTGAACACTCTAGCACCTTCATTTATTATTTGATCTTTACCAAACTTGCATAGATTGTTAATACCAATGAAAACTTGGAGAAGTTCGAAAACCAGCTAAATTGGGTCAATAACACCAGAGTTATGGCCCTTGTTTTTTTATGAAAAATGCCATTTTCTGCCTTGTGAACACTCTAGCACCTTCATTTTGTTTTCGATCTTTCCCAAACTTGGCCAGCTTGTTGATATCAATGAAAGCTCGGACTCTATGTAAAAATGATCCAACAAGGCCCCCTAAGCTCCCAATTAAAGACAATAGTTGCGCGCAACATGGTGTCTCGCCTAAAGTGACATGTCCATCATACATGTTTCAAGCAATCTTCATCTTGACAAAACTGAGAGTTTATAGTAACTGTTAACGCGGTCAAACACTTGTCAGCATTCAGTAGGTTTGCATTCATAGCTTTCCTTAACACGTCTTCATCTTACCACAAGGAACGTCGTTATCCATGACAAATAACTCTGCCTTTCATTTCGGCAGAGTTCTACAGCCTTTTAAAGCTTATATTAGAAGTAACATGGTAAACAATCATGAATGTTTTCCACTTATCAGTATTAAAGGGATACTGTCCATACATAAACATATTTAGAGCCACCTCAAAGAGAGAGGAGGAAATATTTTTTATTTGTTTAGTAACATATTTATTTCCAAAATTGTTACATGTTTTGGATATAGAGAAATGAAAAATCCACTTAAATACATGTACCGTCTGAAGAAGATCATTGGAATATTTAGTATTGTAGTTGTGTAATGTCGTTAACATAATTATATATGTATATTGGGCTTTATAATCTCAAAGTTACATTGTCTCTTTAAACAGAGAAATTCTTTTTCATTTAGATAAATATATTTTAAAAAAACAACTTGAAATTGATCTTAAATTTGGTTGCTGTGTATTAAATGTTTGTCAACATCTAGGTTATTTTGACTTGCTGTATAATTGTTGCAATTATCCAGTTTGTCACAACTTGTATTGTTTCGCAAAATGACATTTTAATCTAAGGGTATCATGTTTTATCAAGAAATGTCAGCCAAATTAATGTGATGTTGCTGCTGGTATTGCAATAGCAATTAACACTGGCTATAACAAAACCGATGACAGATTTAGATTCAGCCTCAAAAATACCTCAGAAATATATACTTCATATTGGGCTACCTCAAAGGGGAAAAAAACAAAAAAATACTGAAGTGCCGAATTTCTAAAATAGCCCATGACAAGAAAGTTGAATTTTGGGAGGTGCTCTAAATAAAAACTTTTTTCGATTTGGCTCGATGCAGGGAACCAGAAAATGTGTTGATATGTTAAAATGTTATGCACGGACACTCATTTACATTTCGAACACATACAGAGCAAGACACTTTATTTGCATTGTTTAATACTGGTTCTACCTAGGAAGACATTGAGAGTGATTCTTACAATCCATATAAAATAAATAAGTTCAAACTAATATGAAAAGAGATATTGCAAATGAATTTGGTGGTCTGTATTGTAACACAATACAATAGAAATTATATTTGACAGTTTAATCTCCATTTCTGTTTGTAATGTCTGTATTTTTAAGACATAAAACCAACACGTTGTTCTATAGCGACTATGTCTCTTTAATCCCATAAAGCGAGTAACATGTGATATATATACAGTATACAGGCAATCTACTGCTACATATTATGTACCGTAACCTGATATTGTAGCAACACTGTAGCAATGTATATTACACTACATCTCTCTCTTTTTTTAGAAGTTCATTTCTCTGAAGTTTGTTATTAAATTCATTCTGTATAATCAAACAATGATTGTTTTAGAGTATAACTTTTTTTTTTTGAAAATCCCATGTTTTTTTAAAAAGTCTGAATCAACGAAATTCCACTGTTAATAGTTCACTTAAAGTTTATCAATTAACAGCTTATTTTGTCTGTGAAACAAAAACAAACCACTGGCGTGGTATTTATCTAGTGTTGATAAATTCTCCTGCTGAGTTAATTTGAAACAAAAGCAATTATAAAGGATAAACTTTTACTGGAGTATCAAATTACCCATCTGCAGTAGCCATATAAAGTAATTATGTTCCTGTCAAACCTTAAAAATTGAAATGTGCAAAGATTGAAATATGTATGTATTTAAACAGAAACGAAATATAGTTTATGGATGGCTAAGAACAATGTCCAGTGGCAGTGAGTTTAGATATGAAATCTGGTACTCCACAATTTTATATTGCTCAACAGTCAAATTTGAAATTTGGAGATGTTACATGTATTGTAAAATTTGGAGACGGTACATGCATTTAAGAAACAACTGACCTTGACACAGGGTCATTTGGAAAGTTATTGGAATAAGAACAATGACAATTTTCAATTTCTTTATTACGATTTTGGCCTCCGGCCCATAACACAATGCATTTTATATACAAACAAACAAATAAATATGCAACTGGTGCACCCAACATATATACATAGATTTAATATACAAAACCCCCAATATTTTAGGCAATCAACGCGAAAAAACTACATATTCACAAAGTCTCTAAAAAACATGTTCTTTTGTGAAAAGCATGAAATATAAACATGGCTAAATGTTTTATAATTAATGGATTTTCATTTGAAAACAATGATTTGAATGTGTACAGAGAATAATTATGTGTAAATTGTATTGGTAAATATTTCAGTCTTAAATCATCATACAGTTTGCATTCAAATATAAAGTGATATTTATTTTCTACGGTGTTTCGGCAATGTTTGCATACCCTTTCATTCCTAGGAATACCTCTGTATCTCCCTTTTTCTATTTCGAGGTCATGCGAAGAAGTTCGAAAAGATGATAGTGCATGCCTGAATTTTTGTATTGTAAGGCAATTTAAATATTGTTCAACTTGAAATCTGTTTTAAAATCTCGGTATAATTCTAATTTTTGGTTAGTGTGAATGTTTTCGGACCATGTTTGATGAAACTGTCATTTTCGACAGTTTGGTTTACCCATACGTATCCAAAACCGTTCATGTAAAGATTCATTCTTAACTGTGTTAAGTTATGTTATATATGAAATTTGAACACTCTTCACTATAGGACAAAAAAGTAATTTTAACACAGTTTTTGAAGACGGTATATGTATTTAAGTGACTTTGACTCCGACCCATTGTCAGTTGGAGAGCTGGAAGTTATTGGCATTAAGACGGACAATGACAAGGAGGTTATATATGAACGTACTGCAATAAGAAGATCAATAACCTGTGATGTTTTATATGAAATTTGAAAACTACTCCAAAGGACAACAAAGTTATAAGAACTTTAACGCAAACCTTAACCAAAACCTTAACGCTAACATATTGCATTGTAACTTTCTTGTCCTTGGGAGTAGAATGTTCAAATTTTATATATAACCTCCTGGTCATTGTCTTTCCTAATGCCAATAACTTCCAGCCCTCCAACTGACCCTGGGTTGGAGTCAAGATCACTTAAATACATGTAAGTCATTTGTCATCCAATCTTTACCAAACTTTACCAGATTGTTAATGCCAATAAAAGCTCGGACAAGTTCGAAAACCAACATAAGAGCTATACTTTACCCGAATTACATAATGCGCATCAACTGATTCAATTGTCCAACCACTTCCTTCTGAAAGCCAACTTTCAATTCTATTTATAATTTCACCAGCTGATTTATCTTTAATAGTGCATCTTAATTTCATTTATGTCTGTAATTAATAATGCTTTGGAAGTAAAATAAACTGTTTTGTTCGAAGTTATATTGCCTCTGTCTTTATCTCCAGACGATATTTTTAAAAAAGTAATTTTCAAATCAACACTCATTTTAAAACCATGGTATGAATGGAATGTCACTTCATGTGTTTGTGGTTAATTTTAATATTCTTAAAGATAATGTTTATATCACAAAATTTTACAACGTTTACCTTTACAGAATTCAAGCAATCATTAGTGTTAACTTGCTGTTTTCATAACAAATTCTAAACAAGAGGCCCAAGCTCTACTGGCTGTATGGAGTCTGTGGTTGGGGATGGTTGGGGGAATTAGTTGTTGCAGCACTTAAGACAAAACCGTTTGCGCTGCACTGAGCAAAATGGCAGTCGAACATATACATTATTGCAAGTTCACCAAGTTGTACTCATGTTTTATATATGTTGTGCCTCGAGTCCCTAAATGACCATACCAAATTAGAATCAAATGCATTCATATTTGGACAAGATATGCTATTTTCTTTGTGTTTCTTTTACCGGAGCCCTAGGGGACCCCTGTGGATGGAGTCGAAATACAAAATCTTATTGCGCATCTACACATCCCTAACTAAGAAACACATCATACATGAACTTGATATGTCAATTGAATTGAATTGTATGTTATAGTCGCACCAACAGCCATGGACTGTATGTCTATGCAACAGCTAACGTCATATGGCGACTTTCCAGCTTTCATTGGTGGAGGAAGACCCCGGGTGCCCCTCCAGGCACTTTTCATGCACCTGGGTAGAACCACTGACGTTCCACAAGCCAGCTGGATAGCTTCCTCACATAACGATTTCCCTGTAGAGGAGTCCCTTTATGCAGGTGGTCAAATCCCATTGTATATATGTTGTGCCTCGAGTCCATAAATGACCATACCACATTTGAATAATAACCATTGACATTTGGACAAGATATGCATTTTTTGTGACTTTTGACCCAATTACTCCCTAGTGGGCCCCAGTGGGTGAAGTCAAAATCTGAGACATTATTGTGCATCTACACATCCTAACTAAGATAAACACACTACACAAACTTGAAATCTCAAAGGTTATAGAAGCAGTTAGTGTCATGAGGCCGAAACTCTGTAATAGTAAATTACTGCAAGCTCTCCAAGTTGTATCCCTGTAGAGGGGCCCCTTTACACAGGAGGACAAAACCCATATTATAAATGTTATGCCTGGAGTCCCTAAATGACCATACCAAATTAGAATGAAATGCCTTCACATTTGGACAAGATATGCACTTTTTTTGTACCCTCTATGGGGGCCCAGCGGATGGAGTCAAAATACAAAAACATACTGCCCATCTACATAATTATCCTTAAATAAGAATACACCACATATGAACTTGAAATCTCAAATGGTTAGTTTGACATATTTTTTTCAACCAGACTACTCTATATGTAGCTGCGAGATTCATAGCTCTTATGGTGTGTACCTACTATAGAGCTATGATGTGATCCTTTATATAATTGGTAGGTATAAGGATCAATCCAGCAAGAGGTTTCTGAAGACATCAATCAATTCCTGCCTTAACAACTGCTGGGTTTCAATAGACTTAACCTTAAATACCACGCCTGCATGCAAATAAACTCAGCAAAGAGAAGAAGAACCTATCCATCTATGCACTTTGTGTACAACTGTCAACATATTTTTCTGGAGTGTTTACCTTTTCGAAATATCTTGCGCTGAGTTGTTCCGTATTTAACAAGAGGCCCAAGAGGGCCTGTATTCGCTCTACTGGCTATATGGAGTCCATGGTGGGGAACATGACATTGATATGCGCAACTAGGCTTTTTACTGATCATTCCTACAAAGTTTCGTTGAAATCCAACAACGGGTTCAGGAGAACTAGTCCGGACAAAGTTTGTGTATTAAAACCTTAAAAGTGCCATTACTCCGCCAAAAATCATTCAACCGTAGTACGGTGATGATATGCACAACTGGGCCTGGTACTGATCATCCCTAAAAAGTTTCGCTGAAATCGGGCCATGAGTTCAGAAGAGACTAATCACGACAAAGTTTGTACAGTAAAACCTTTAAGGGTCATAACTCTGCCAAACATCATTCAACTAGAACCGTGTTCAGCTAGAACACGGCGATGGTATGCACAATTAGGCTTGATACTGATCAACTTTGCCAAGTTACAGCCGGAACACGGTGATGATATGCCCAACTAGGCTTGGTACTGATCATCCCTGCAAACTTTCATTGAAATCCGGCCAAATGAAGGCCATATCGTCTTTTTAACTAAAATCAAGGGCCATAACTCTGGTATTAATAATTCAATTTGGCTGGTTGTTGAACTTGTCCAAGCTTTCATTGATATTAGCAACCTGGAAAAGTTTGGCAAAATCGGATGAAAAATGAAAGCCATATCATCTTAACGAGGCAAAATACAGCATTTCTAACTAAATCAAGAGCCATAACTCTTGTGTTACTAGTCCAATCTCTCTGGGTTTTCAGTCTTGTCCGACTTTTCGTTGATATTAACAATCTATGCAAGTTTGGTAAAGATCAAATAATAAGTGAAGGTGCTAGAGTGTTCACAAGGCAGAATACGACATTTTTCAGCAAATCAAGGGCCATAACTCCGGTGTTACTTCTCAGAGCTTTCATTCATATTAACAATCTATGCACGTTTGGTAAAAATAAAATAATAAATGAAGATGCTAGAATGTTCACAAGGCAGAATATGGCACTTTTCAGCAAATCAAGGGCCATAACTCCGGTGTTATTGATCCGATCATGGCTAGTTTTCAAACTTTTCTAAGATTGTATTGATATTAACAATCTGTGCAATTTTGGTAAAGATCAAATAATAAATGAAGGTTCTAGAGTGGTCATAAGGAAGACAAGGCTTAATATGACTCCGGTGAAACTAATCCGATCTGGCTGGTTTTTGAACATGTCCGAGCTTTCATTGATATAAAGACACTGGCAAAGTTTCGTAAAGATCCGATTTATAATGAAGGCCCTAGAGTGTTCACAAGGCAAAAGTTAACGGACGGACGGACGCACGGACGCACGACGGACAACTCATCATCCCATAAGCTCTGCTGGCCTTTGGTCAGTAGAGCTAAAAACTTAAACCCGCCCACGTTAACCAGAATTTGAGTACGGCAGAGTTAAGTTTCCAAATATGGAACAAGACGTAACACGAGAACGAGATTATTTCGATTGTAAATAATAAATATTTCTGAAATAAACCGTGGTTTGTCAAAAGTGTCATTCTTCTCTTTGCCGAATTTTATGCATGCACATGTGGTGTTTAAGATTTGTTCTGTTTAAATGTGATTGTGGTTTATGCAGGCATTGCGTGATGTCTTCAGAAACCTCGTCGAAAAAGTGTGTATTGAAGTTGGTAGGGGTCCTACCCATCATTCAAGGCATGGGAATCATGGCTCTATGGTACCATAAGAGCCATGATACTCATTTAACTTGACATTTAAAACTATGTCAAATTATTTCTTAAAGGCAGAATATGCTTATTAACACATAAACTGAAACAGTTGATGAAGCACTCGATCGGAAGCATTACAACTTAGAGAATTAAGCTAACAAATAAACTGAATAAAATTAAACTGAACACTGTAACACACTGTCATAAAATGTCACGGGTAGAGCGTATTGGTCACACATAGCTCTTGTAAGCACCTGTTAGTTACACCCTAATTCATTGTTAAGTTGAAACAAATTCACAATGTCCATGATATATTCAGGTAACACGGATTTAAGTGGCCGCCAAAGGAGCCGTTTAATAAGTTTAGTTTTGTGCTAATGCATGTAAAAGTATAGGTCTATCTCCTTAAACGGCAAAATTGTATAAGGGTCCTTTCGTGTTGATATTAATACTGCGAATTTAGCCACGTATGTCACGGAATGAACAGGGAAATAATGGTTTGGGCGTAACGTTTGCTATAAAATCCATTGTCTTGTAGTTTTGGCCGAGATTGCTTGATAGTTGCTTTGTCTGGAGCAGGAGTTGGACGGCGAAATTCACAGGCAATATGTGGTCAGTATTTATTTTATTAACTTTTATCGTACATTGGTATTCAGTGAGCGGCGCCATCTTGGTTGGCGGTTACGACGTCCGGTTAGCTTTGATGTTTCTCAAACATTAACTTGACACTAGCATATGATTTTGAAGTTACTTTATTAGATGTAATTATTGTAATTGATCATTAATTGTAAAACAATATTAATTTGATAACAGTGGATAATAGGTGCATTAGTCAACGTTGGCGTATAACTCAGTGATTGTAATACACGATTGTTAACATTAGTTAACAATGAGATGAGTGACTAGTATAAATGTTCGACGCGTATGCATAGCGTTGTATAATATGGGCATTAGTTGACATACATGTGTGTATGCATAACTCAGTGAGTGTAATATACGAGTGATTTGCTAACGTTGTATATTACTAGTATTAGGGGCATTGATTAACAGCGACGTACATGGCGTATACATGGCGTTGTAGAATATGTATACATTGCTACTCATCATTAGTACAGCTTA
This sequence comes from Cyrtodaria siliqua, assembly GCA_037043455.1. Classification (NCBI taxonomy): domain Eukaryota; kingdom Metazoa; phylum Mollusca; class Bivalvia; order Adapedonta; family Hiatellidae; genus Cyrtodaria; species Cyrtodaria siliqua. The sequence goes on from JAWPHD010008263.1 coordinate 73,523, forward strand.
CATATATTTATTAAATAATGATTTGTTTGGGTAATGATAATTATGCAAGATGGTTATGTTTATCAACCGACATCTAAAACGTATGTATAATTACAGCCTAAGCCATCCAGGTGTGGATGTAAGCCTTCCGGAGTGGAGCTAAGCTTCCACGCATAACGTTAAGAGCGGTGGAGACGGTCCCCGTACCTGCGCAACATGGCCAGATTCTAGTAGCGACAACCCCCGGGACACGAGGTGGGCCCGTTATCAGTCCTCACTGGAGGAACATCATCCACAACCTCAGTGGAGGTTAATCATCATACATATCACGTCATCAACCATTATAGAAGGCATTTAATGACAATCACTCATTGGATTCGCGCATCATCATATTCATGAGCTCTCGCGCATCACAGTTATCGCGCTAGATCATAGATCAACATTGTTATAACTTTTACAACACTTTAGTGTCGTATATAATCAGTCGACACATTCAGTATTTGTAATAATACTAAGAACGTCTTAAACGTTCATGAGAACATTCTTTTCATATTTCATCTGTGTATTCGCTTGTTTTTTTTTAGATAATTGTATATATATTTACAGATTTTAAAAGTTGCATTAAACTTATGTAAATGCATTCACCGTCATTGATTCTTTCCTGAGTTAGCCCCAACCACTAGGGTCATCCTGCGACACACAATATTCCGAATACATATGTGTGTATTAATTACGCTGTATCCCCTATACGTTGCGTCGATGCTAAGCACAACACAGGAAGCGCGCAGATCCAAATGGTTTATTTATAGCACAGGTAATGTTTATGTAAACACAAGAGTTAAAAAGTCAGCGTGCCTTGTTAACGAAGCGTATGTTTCTAATCAGTTGTTTATATTAACGGCTGTGTACATCTGGGGATTTAATGCAAATTTGACGATAATACTATACACAAATACCTTTAACAAAGTCTCTATCTTCTCCGTTAAGTATAACAACACAGATTTTATTAATTAACTTTACTTCAATAAGAGATATCACATACAAGTTTACATATTATGCCATACACGATTTCTCATCTTAAACACATTACATGCATGATTTCTTTTTGACATGATAACATATGCAAATACATGATTACATTATGAAATGTATGATTGTGACATCATACATATTCTCTGTAAACATGATTACATATGGAATGCACTATATCTGACCTCATGCATACATATCTATAAATTCATGACTACATATGCAAATACAAGATTACATATGGAATACATGATTTATGACATATACACATTATTTTCAAATTCATGATTACATATGCAAGTATTCAATTCTGACCTCATACACATTCTCTATCAAAACATAATTACATGCGTAAATACATGATTATTCATGCAAACGCAAGATTACATATGGAATACATAATTTCTGTCCTCATACATTTTCTTTTTAACTCATGACTACATATGCAAATACAACATAACATATGAAATACATGATTTCTGTCTGTGTACATATTTATATGGAATACGTGATTTTTGACCTCATTCACATTCTATTAAATTCATGACTTCATATGCAAATACAAAATTACATATGAAATACATGATTTCTGACATACACATTTTCTTTCTAAATTCATGATAACATATGCAAGTATATAACTTTTGACTTCATACATATTCTCTGTAAACATAATTACATACGTAAATACATGATTACATATGCAATATATATGTATTATGGGGGTTCTGGACCACAACCAAATTACCCCAAATAATCTAAAACCACCACACAAATTTTTTCAGTTTTACTGAAAATTAAGTCAATTAAACTGGTTATTTAGCATGTCCCAGGCGCTAAATAACCCAAGATTTTAAGATTGAATTGTGAAAATGTTTTAAATTTTGGATGTTTAAATTTTATTACAAAATAGAGGTTAAACATTAAAACTTAGGTTGAATACAAAGGTGGTGGATCATACTCAAACACACTACTAAAACAATAAATCACACACTTTTTAGACTTTTTTGTAAGGTTGCCATTGCTTCCTTTCTTCTCTGCTCTAGTAGTTCCTTTTTTTGAACTTCACTAATTTCAAGTTTCTTTTGTTTGATGTCCTGTTTTAAACTATAATATTTATCCAACTCATCCAAAGTAATTATAGTTTCTTAATTTTGTTTATGAAATCAATTTGTACGCCACAAATCCAGTTGCAGCCATGCCCACCACAATAAACGTAATTTCTCTATTCTGTTGATCCGGAGATGGTGTATAAAAATCACTCAACTTGGGCTCCGGTTCCAAAAGCAAATGTTTACCAGTTATATAATAATACTGTTTCATAGCCTGGTCTACATCATCAAAAGTCTGCTCTGCATGATGCTCTTTTTGCAGTTCAAGTTTATAATAGCTTATTTTATAATTCCCAATGAATTACCTCAAAAATCTGTTGCAGCTCCTTAAAATAAATCAAACGGGTCTGGTACTTTTTTAAAAATACTTGGTTTTGTTGGTGCCGGTATTTCTGGTTTGGTCTCTACATGCTTCCAAGTTTTACATAGCACTTGCCATACAGCAAAACCAGTAATGGCACAATATACAACTGTTTTGGTAAAATCTGTGTATTCTTGCAAAGTCTTGGTTACGTCTTCCAGTTTATAGGATTCTGTATTTTCTTTTTCCAGTATAGACTGTGTATCTGACTCTGACACAGCATCCAGTGAATCCAGTATATTTTGCATTAGTTCCGTTTGTCTATCCATCTTTGTCTCTTTCTGCCCTAATCTTGCATACAAATCTTCTACAACAACTTCTCTCTGTGGAACGTATGGTTCTATTTGTATTCTAGGAGAGTCTGGAGACTATTTTGTAATCCTTTCTACTATAGGTTTTGCATCCCATAATCTTTGCAATCTCCCCCAACCAATATTATACTTTTTTTGTATCTCTGACGCAGACAAAACACCTTTTGATTTTTTTATCTCCTCTATGTCTTCCAAAGAAAGTTTTGTTTTTCCCATTTTTCTTGTATGTGTATAAAAAATAAAATTAAATTAAAATAGAGTATGAAATTAAAAGAAGCTATAATGTTTTATAATGAGCTAAATACAACACTAAAATGGATTACAGCAGAATTAAAATGGGTTGTGAGGGAACTAAAATGGATTTCAGTGGAGTATAAGACCAAAACATGCTATAATGGGCTATAATGAAATAAATTACTTGTAACAATGCTAAATACAGCATTAAAGTGGATTACAACAGAACAAAAGGGGAGTATAGCAGCACTAAAGTGGATTCTAGTGGAGTATAAGACCAAAACATGCTATAATGAGCTATAATGAAATAAATTGTTTGTAACAATGCTAAATACAGCATTAAAGTGGATTACAACAGAATTAAAATGGATTACAGTGGAGTATAGATGATTAAAACGAGCTTGAAATATTATAATATAAGCCACAGCAAACTAAAAGACTTATAAATATGCGTTGACTGTGGTTGATATTGCAAGTAGATACAAAGAAAAGCCACTGACTTCCAAGGATAGCACAGAAGTTGCCAAAGCATTTGAGAAAATATACAGTCGGCATTTGAAATTTCCAAAATTATTACAAGTGGATCCAGGCAGAGAATTTATGGGTGCAGTATCACAGTTGATGGCAAAACATAAAGTAAATATCAGACGGGGCAGAACAGAAATACACAGAGACCAAGCTTTAGTAGAAAGATTTAACAGAACATTAGCTGAAAGATTATTTGGCTATCAGTATGCTAAGGAAATAGATTCACAAAAACGTAATAGAGAATGGGTAAAGAGATTACCAGAAGTTGTTAAAGCAATAAATGTGGAAACAAAAAAGCCCCTTCCTGTTGAAACAAAAACATTAAAAAGTGATCCTATCTGTATGAATGCAAGTGTAAGCTATTTAAATCAACCCGGGGAACAAGAAGGTGGAAGACGCAGAGCAACTGATACAATGTGGAGTGTAGATATTCACAAGATTAAAAGTTATATGGTGACGCAAGGTATAAGAGTTTATTATTTGAAATTACCAGCGCCACAGAGAGGATTTGTCAAAGAAGAATTACTTATTGTTCCTGCTGATACCCAAATTCATAAGTTTTTATAGAAACCATGTGCATCTGTTTTAATACCGTCTGGTGCTATGTATCTTTTAGAGTAAAATGGTGACAGTGATACTTTTTTACTTTTATGCCATATATCTCATGCTTTATTGAGCGTATCATATTCATTTCATGGGTGTATTTTTTCTTGCCAAACAATGCATCCTTGTAGTTTTCAAAATGTATGTGTTTTTTGACTACATATTCTTTTACACCCTTTGCTTTCTTAATAATCTGCTCATTCACTTTCAAAATAGAATCTTGCTTGGATCTTAATCCAATATTTTCATCTTCAATTGCTTTCTTAACAATCTGCACATCCGCTCTCAACATCGAATATAGTTTGGGTCTTAATCCAATATTCTTAGCTATATACTCAGCTATAGAATCACCATCATCTTTTATTTTATTTCTTATTGTATCTACTACTTTCTCAATCGTCTGCTCATCCGCTCCCAAAAATAGAAACACATTCATCTTTCATTTTGTCTGTTACTTTCTCAATCATTTGCACATCCGCTCCCAAAATAGAAAATAGTTCGGGTCTTGATTCAATATACTCAACTATCGGAACACCAGGACATTCATCTTTCATTTTATCTATTACTTTCTCAATCATCTGCTCATCCGCTCTCAAAATAGAATATAGTTTGGGTCTTAATCCAACATACTCAGCTATAGCAACACCAGCACATTCATCTTTCATTTTACCTAATACTTTTTTATTTGTATCATCGTGCAGTGGATGGTATTTCGGATAATCACTTAAGTCATATTCATCTTTCATTTCAGACATATCTTTATATGCGTCTTCTGTTTTTATATCTACAAGCAAGCTGTCAGTATCTGTGTATAATAAAGTACAGTTATCTCCATACCTTTTTTTCAAAGTATTATAATACCATTCATACATCATATATTTTGATAAATCTAATACTGACATTCCAACATAAATTGGTTTGGTTAATTTAAATTTTGTTTTGTTTACATGTATTGCCGATAATTCATCTGAATATTTTACACGTCTGTTAAAGTTTGGTTTGACTATTATTTTTCTTATTTTTTCATTATTAGAGCCGTCAGTTTTTACTAATTTTATGTCAGTTCGCATTCTTAAATTTTCCATTGTTTTTCCAAATACTGAGTTATTCATAAGCTTGTAAAAATCTTTTTCAAATTGTGATTTAGCTTTTTTCCTAAGTTCTGTGTTTAAATTTATGTATGATGCCATCCAAGGTTTTTCATTAAATTCTAGCACCCTGTGGATTTTTGTTAATTCCATGCCTAATGATAAATACAACTGTAAATTTTTATAATGTAATACATATTTTGTTTTGTCCATGATATTTGGTACTAGTTGTTCTGTCATAACGTTATTTTCTAATAAATTTGTTTGGTACTCAGATAACCATTCTTTTTTTACTTTTAATCTTTCAGGGGCAAGTGGATAATCATTGTGACTATCATGTAGTTCTTTAGGATATTTTAAATCTACTTCAAGAAAATATCCTTTATCTTTTCTTAGCTCTTGTAATGTTTTTAAGTCAACCCATTTAAATCCGGAATATGGAAGTGGCTGACTCATTGCCCACCCATAAAGATTATTTGCATCATAATACATTAAAAAGTTGTTTTCCTTGTTAGGGTTATAATCAACTACATGTGAATTGTTTGCTTTGGCATATCGTTTTGATACCATACTAATTCCACCACGCATACCCTTTTCTATAAATAAATGCATGTCAATGTCTGTTAAAAATCTAAATCTATTTTTGAATGTTTGAATAAAGCATCCCAAGATAATCCAGGTGCTGTGTAGTAATGCAAAGGATCAAGTTTGTATGCATTCATACATGTTTTCCTAAAAGTTTGAAATACATCTGCTAACAGAGTTACATCCGTTTGTAAATATAAATCATGATAATCTCCAAGAGTTTTACAGTCAAACTCTTTCCATATTTCTTGAGCATATTCGTAATCTTCGGGACTTATACTTTCATCTGAGAGACTACTGTAAAACTTTTCTATAGGTGGTAATTGCGTTTCCTTAAATCTTTCCATACTGTTCATATATTCGTATGGATAAACACCTTTTCGTAAAAGTAAATCTGTTTGTTTTCCAAACTGATTTTTGGTAATTTTGAAATCAGAATTGGCTGTTGCTTTAACTAATTCGTCTAGAGGCTTCATCATAAACTGACAGCTATCCAAGAATCTAAGTTGTCCAGCACTAAATGAAATAAACTTTTCAGCGTTGTTCGGAATGCATGTAATATTACCTGTCATTTTATGTATTTTTTGCATGATAAGATGACTATCATATCCTTTGAGGTTGTGAAATATAACAGGTATAGGTGTTTTGTTTGGTTTTATTTTCAGCTTTAGGTTGCAGTTTTTATGTGCTGCACCTCTGTATTCTCCAGTAAAATGGCAGTGATCTCTTACTTTACAGTTGTTACCAGATTTTCTGCCTATTTCATTATCACATATCCAACATTGTGTAGCTTTTTCATAATCTGCTTCATTTTGTTGAGTCATTATTAATGGTTTTGTGTGAGCAAATATATTATTAATGTTGCTCTTCTCACATTCTAGGCGATTTAAAAACACTTCAACAGCATCTTCACCTCTGTAAATAACCGAATCATTAGCTTTGTTGTCATATCTGACAACTTGGTATCCAAATCCACAAGCTTCGTGCACATTTTGAATTTCTGTTTTTTTTCCAAATTGTTTTAATTGTGGTTTGATTATGCTTTCAAAATCAGCATATATTACATAAGGAACATGCATTTTATTTTGGAATTTTTTAAATTTTACAGTATTTTTACCATTTTCTGGCATTTCAATTTTGCAAGATTTTTTGTTAATACCATAACAATCTTCTTTGTGGTTTGTTATTAAGTCTTCATTTGAAAATCCATAAAGGCAACGATCACAGAAATAAGTTTTGCATTTATGTTTGTTTTGGTCGTAAAGCAGTTTATTTAAGTTTTTAATCCAGCAGTAGTGACTGTTTGTAACATTTTCATCAGATATCAAAAGTAGATTAATCCTGTTAATGTCTTTGGGTTGTTCTGATATTTTATATGGAAAAATATTTACTTTTTTACTTTTTTCTGATATGGTGTATCCGTAAACATTAATAGCAATATCGTTTAGTTTTTCTACTTTTGAAATTTGTGAAATTGGAGTGCTTGGGTATTTTGACAACCTGTCGGTGTGATCTGCGGCAGGATTTAGTGCAGAATTTATAGCATGAAACAAACATTGATTATCGTTATTTTTTACGTTTATTATTGCTTTTTTGTTAGCTAATTCTACAGGCAGTGGAATATATGAAGAACCTTTTAATGGTTCATACTTTGCAATATTCAAATAAAGCTTAACACAGTGATCAACTTCTAATCCAGATGCTGTGTTTGTAAATCTTTCTAGACTTTCTTGTATAAATGCAGATGAATTTTCATAAAACTCGCTTATTTTTTCAGAGCTCAAAATGGCATTTTGTTCACTGTTTAATACTGCAGTGGTGTATTTTTTGGTAGAACCATCATTTTTAAATAAATCTATAGTAAGTCCTAATTGAAACTTTAATCCTTTAGTTTCTATCAGCTCTTTGATAATTTGTTTTGTAATAATAGATTTTTTATCACAAAATACTTTTTGAGGATCTTTGTATTTATTTACAGATATTTCGTATGCTCTAAAATATCCGCATTTTGGATTGTCAACTAGTTTTAATTTGTCTTCTTCTTTTTCTTCTTTTTGATTTTCTTGCAGCTCTTGGATTACTTTAGCCATTTGTTTTTTGTATTTATCATCTTGACTTAATTCTTTTTTAGCCTGCCTTTTCTTAAGTTTTTTAAGCTTTCTTCTTTTCTTAAAACTTTCAAAAGATTTACTAGTTGGTTCTATCTTTTTATCTTCAAAAGATTGGCTGGTAGTTGCCCTTGTTTTCAAGACTTTATTTTCTTCCTCAAGTAATTCCAATTTTTTCTTAACTAATGCAATTTCTTTAACTTCTTTCCTAAGTGATGCAATTTCTTCCTCAATTTTGGTTGGTTGACCTCCTAATGATTTCAGTGCCATATTTAGTGATTCCTTATCTATTATACCTGTATTATACAGGGATAATAAATTATTTATAGTATCTTTCGTGTCAGACATTTTGTATCTCTTTTCTTTATACCTAAAAATATTTTTATTTAATATAAAAAATTATTACTATAAATATAAAGCAATGATTCCGTGTCAGTTCCTAAAGATCAGTTCCAACGGTATTTGTACCAAAAAACCTGTTAAAAATTCAAAATATTGTAAAGTTCATAAAAATAGAATGAAAACTTGTAAAATTCTACCTTGTTTAAATTGTGGATTGGGTACTACTGCCCAATTTCAAATTTGTTGTAAATGCCGTGCTTCAACACTTAAAAAATATAACAAATATTGGTATTATAAGGATTATAATAAAGAATGTTTAAAATGTAGACGTATTGAGTATTTATAGTTTAACCTCTATTTTGCAATAAAATTTAAACATCCAAATTTAAAACATTTTCACAATTCAATCTTAAAATCTTGGGTTATTTAGCGCCTGGGACATGCTAAATAACCAGTTTAATTGACTTAATTTTCAGTAAAACTGAAAAATTTTGTGTGGTGATTTTAGATTATTTGGGGGTAATTTAGTTGTGGTCCAGAACTCCCATAATACATATATATATATGCAAATACAGGATTATATATGAAATACACGATTTCTGCCTTCGTACATATTCATATGGAATACACGATTTTTTTACCTCATTCACCTTCTTTTAAATTCATGACTACATATGCAAATACAACATTACATATGAAATAAATGATATCTGATCTCATACACATTTTTTAAATTCGTGATTACTTATGCCAATTCATGATCACATTTACATTAATTCTGACCACGTCAACATAATTAAATCACGATTACATATACAAATACACAAGTTCAGACTTCCTACACTGTGTTGATTGACAATAGAAATTGTATTATGTTTTCTATGTAATGCAGTCGTTTACATAAATGGAATAAGGTAAACAATTATGTAATAACAAACTTCCTTTTTTTAAAGAAAATTTTCAATAGCAATAATTCACCTTAATCAATAATTATCTAGAAAGGGGAAAAATTGGAGAGAAAAATAAACAATATTCTGAATCAAACAGCTAACGCACCAGTAGACAATACCTTCAATGTATGAACTTATTATATGCCGACTGGTACCGTCGGAGATTTGAATGATTTTTTAAAATTTACATTCGTTATTGACAAGATATTTGTCTCGTTCAGAATGATATTAGTTTTGATGTATTGATTGTTATTATTGAGATATTAAAGGCATTGTCTACTGGTGCGTTAGCTGTTGGGCTCAGTATATATTAAAAATCAGACATTACTTCATTAGTGCATATAAATTATGCACAAATCTGAACGTCTTTATAATGCGCACAAATTTGAAATCCAAAACCAATTGTCAAAATTTATGAATTGCCGTTGACACTTATTTATTCGGAGAAGCTAAAGTTCAGAAAAAAGACGTGTTTGGTTGTATTGATGGCATCCTAGTAGTTACAAGGCATGAAGAGTTTTTTTACTTTTAACGTAATTTCTATATATCATTTAAATACACACAACAGCCGCATTATTATAACTTTTATTAAAACTGCTTCTGATATCTACTTAAGGGGAATGGATTTTATAACACTCATCAAAATTAATCCTACCATGTTCAGGAATGTAATATATCTGGCTTAACATAATACTTTTATATATAAAAACAACTTAATATTATTTATATATCACACATCTTACAGCACATTTGTTCAACATGCTCCCGTTTCATACATTTTGGTTAACACACAAATTGGTTTAAAATTTAATAAATAATTTATCTGCTGGATCAATAATAAGGTACTGGTAGGTGCAATTTGTTTTTCACTCACTCGCATCCACTGGTTCCTGAAAAACAACATGTCTACTATCTTATGAAGGATTTTGTGCAATTGAATCCAGCACTTATATAATCGTTATATAATTTAAGGCAATAATATCTTGGTAATTATCTCGTCATTGACAAAGGGATGCAAATTACTCACATGCAGAACAATAGGAACTGATTAAATTTATTCCATAGTAGTTTCATATAATATTTTTGAAATATTTTAACACAATTTGCTTTTAAAAATTGTTGCCTTATATGGGGTTAGAACCCTGAAACTTCAGGTCAGCAGACAAATAGTAGATGACGCCTTAACCGACTGGCGCAGTATGTTAATTGCATCACAAACTTGTATTAAATAGTATATAACACATGTTATGACCTGCCTGCAACTTGACTAGATTCTATCATTCTGCAAGTGAGGGATCTCCATGACTGCAAAATTTAATGTGCTGGGAAACAATTTCCTACAATATTTATCAAAATAATTCTGCCCTTGCATCCATGTTTAAGCTTTTCTACAATAGCATAATGACAAACATAATTATACTGATTTTATAATAAAGAGTCCTATAGACACAAACAGCATAGCAATGAGTGAAGGATAACCTTATAATCAACAGCAGTTAAATAACTTACTTATTACTTTTTAAATCAGTTTGTGTGAGACTTTAACCAAAATGATTTGTTTAATGTTCTCGGTAAATGACGTCAATGTCCGCAACACTTTATTGACATTTAATCACTTCACAGATATTTTTGTGTTATAGTCATGTTAACATTCTACCTATTTTCTTTATTATAACTAGGTGCATAGACACTGTTCTATATATACATTTATCTAATCTATAAACCAGACAATAATACTTATGCCTAAAGACACATCATATATTTATTTCTTATACATACTCCAGACACAAATAATAACAATGTATGCCCTTAATATCGATACAACATATATTTTACATACATTTTTCTCCCATTTTAAGTCACATGAGGTGTTTTACTCATGTAAGATAACTCTTTCTTGCATACCGGACAAGGATAACCGTCATTTTTCCGGGCTAGATATTCCTATCTCACCCTATGGTCGAGATAAAATTCACGCGCACCAACATCCGGTATGCAGGAAAACATGCAAAACATTAGAAGCTGGCGACGTCAACGCACATGTCTCTGATATGCAAGAAAAAGAATCATGTGTATTCGGTTCAGATAGGGAATTCCAACCCTCGGTATAAGTGTTTTAATCGGAACATCGGCAGAGCCTCGATACCGATAAAAACACTTATACCGAGGGTTGGAATTCCCTATCTGAACCGGATACCCACGAACGATTCTTATAATCTTACATGATACATGGCATTACGTTGACGTCACCCTATTCTGATGTAATATCAAATACAGTCATTGAAGTTACGTTGTGTAGGCCTGTCTTAAGTATGAAATTGGAGAAAAATAATCCATCATGAGTTTATCCATTTGAAATAGAGAAATCTCACCCTCGGGGTCAGTATTGCAAGTAGGGCCGAGGCTCTGCAGAGTTCCTTGTTGCAGTTTTGATCCCGTGGGTGAGATTCAATAACAATATACACCAACAGACACATTATATAGTTCACAAACATTTATATTTATACTTGACACACAAACAACTAAAACTATCACTGAAGGTGACAAATACCCACGCTTTTTTGATATAGCCCATGAGAATGGGCAGAATTAATAATAATAAATGTATAAAATATTTGTTTTAATTTTTTAATGTGAAAAACTCTAAGTAAAACATAGATCCATAATTCTGTAACAAAAATTGATGCAGACACACATTATATCAATTGTATGTCAATTGTAATAACAATCCATGAAAACTTTTGAAGTGAATGCCACAAGTTCATTATAGAGTGCAAAATGTTAAGTCAAATAAAGGGCCATAATTCTGTAATAAATTAGGCAATCAACACTGTGTGATGTAGAGGGACATAAGCTCATCAGTTATTATGAGTCAAACCCCATTCAAAACTGTTTGAGAAATGCAAATAATAAAAATGTGTTACATAACGGGACAAATATGTGATGCATGACTGGACGGGGATACGCCGCGATGCAAGGGAGGGAACCTTACAGAGAACGTGATTCCTATAGAACCCAACTTCATTTTGTGAAAGCAGGAGTAAAATAATAATGTATGACTATAGATAAATCATATAGTTCATATACATGTATCCATACTATAACACAAACAATAATAATGTATGACTATAGATAAATCATATAGTTCACATACATGTATCCATACTATAACACAAACAATAATAATGTATTACTATAGATAAATCATATAGTTCATATACATGTATCCATACTATAACACAAACAATAATAATGTATGACTATAGATAAATCATATAGTTCATATACATTTACTTATACTATAACACAAAACAATAATAATGTATGCATATAGACGCATCCTATAGTTCACATGCATTATCTATACTCCGACATAAACAATAATAAAGTAAGCCTATAGACACATCCTATAGTTCACATGCATTATCTATACTCCGACATAAACATTAATAATGTAAGCCTATATACACATCCTATAGTTCACATACATTATCTATACTCCTACATAAACAATAATAATGTATGCCTATAGACACATCATATAGTTCACATGCATTATCTATACTCCGACATAAACAATAATAATGTAAGCCTATATACACATCCTATAGTTCACATGCATTATCTATACTCCGACATAAACAATAATAAAGTAAGCCTATAGACACATCCTATAGTTCACATGCATTATCTATACTCCGACATAAACAATAATAAAGTAAGCCTATAGACACATCCTATAGTTCACATGCATTATCTATACTCCGACATAAACAATAATAAAGTAAGCCTATAGACACATCCTATAGTTCACATGCATTATCTATACTCCGACATAAACAATAATAAAGTAAGCCTATAGACACATCCTATAGTTCACATGCATTATCTATACTCCGACATAAACAATAATAATGTAAGCCTATATACACATCCTATAGTTCACATGCATTATCTATACTCCTACATAAACAATAATAATGTATGCCTATAGACACATCATATAGTTCACATGCATTATCTATACTCCGACATAAACAATAATAATGTAAGCCTATATACACATCCTATAGTTCACATGCATTATCTATACTCCAACATAAACAATAATGATGTACACCTATAGACGCTTCTTATAGTTCACATACATTATCTATACTCCTACATAAACAATAATAAAGTAAGCCTATAGACACATTCTATAGTTCACATACATTATCTATACTCTGACATAAACAATAATAATGTATGCCTATAGACAAATCCTATAGTTCACATACATTATCTATACTCTGACATAAACAATAATAATGTATGCCTATAGACAAATCCTATAGTTCACATACATTATCTATACTCTGACATAAACAATAATAATGTAAGCCTATAGACACATCCTATAATTCACATACATTTTTTATACTCCTACAAAAACAATAATAATGTATGCCTATAGACACATCATATAGTTCTCATACATTTATTTATACAATAAAAAACAAACAATAATAATGTATGCCTATCATAGACGAGACACATCATATAGTTCACATACATTTATTTATACTATAACACAAACAATAACAAGAGGTCCATGACCTTGAAACGCTCTCCTGAAGATCTGAACAGCTAAATCTTGTAACGGTATCATAACTTTTTATATGTTTTCTCATTATTTGAATGGATAGTGTTTGTTAATCATTAAACAATACATTTTTTTGTGGCCATGTTTGGAGGAGGTATGTTTGATGTCCCAGCAGCACTTACAGTTGTCAGAGTAAAAACATTTTGCTTTCAATATTTCTCATTTGTAACAAGAGTAATATTCCTGTAAAAATCTTTCAAGTAGTTTCAGAGTAGTAGTTGCCATAAGTTTTTCCTATATAACACTAACGACATTCCTTTGGTTAAGATGAAGATGTGTGTGAAGTTTCATGAATATAGGTCACATATTTTTTAACTTATGACAAGTTATGAGCTTGGTTAGGCTGCAGGTTAAACTTTTATGAAAGGGGACATAACTCTGCCAAAATGAAAGTCATAGTTATTGGACATGTGAAACAACATTCCTTGGGTTAAGATGAACATGGAAGTTTCATGAACATAAGTAATATACTTTCAAAGTTATGGCCACGGTTAGGTTGCAGGTTAATGTGTGATGGACGGATGAAGGACAAAGTGATCACTGAGTGTCTGCCATGCTTAGTAATGCAGGGGACACAAACATCTATTTTAGCTTTGGTGGCCATCTTGGATTTCATATCAACCTGAACTTTTTCTAGGATCAACTAGACCTTATGGGAAACATTCATATAAGGTTTCATAAATATCCATCAAGTAGTCGCCACAAGATTTTTATATATTACTCTACATAAACAAAGATGGCCGCTGGTGGCCATGTTTGACGTTGAATCAAAAAGATTTTTGTCAACTCCGACATTAACAACAATAATGTACGCCTATAGCTGCATCGCATAGTTCACGTTAATGTATCTATACTCGGACTCAAACACTAATAATGTTTGTCTTTATATACATCATATAGTTCACATATATTATCTATACTTAAGATTGTTCAAAAAATGTGGCCTCTGTTGTGTTAACAACATTGATATAAAGACACTGACAAAGTTTGGTAAAGATCAAATAAAAAATGAAGGTGCTAGAGTGTAACACCTGGGCCAGGGCCAAATGTGACCCCAGGGCTACATAAAATATATGACAGCCGTGTGCCTTGTGGTTTCAGAGAAGATTCTTTAAGTTTTTCCCTATACAAGTCTATGTAAACATGTGACCCCGGGGCAGGGCCAAATGTAACCCCAGGGTCACCATATAAGTCTATGTAAAACAGTGACCTCCGGGGCAGGGCAAAATTTGACACCAGGATCACCATTTGAACAAACTTGGTAGAGGACTATAAGCTTATATTAAATGCAAAATATTAAACGTCTGGCTCTTGCAGTTCAGAGAAGAGATTTGTTTATGTTTTTCCCTATACAAGTCTATGTAAAACTGTGATCCCCGGGGCGGGGTCAATTGTGACCCCAGGGTCACCATTCTGGGGTTACCATTTAAACAAACTTGGTAAAGGACCATAATCTTATAGTAAATGCAAAATATTAAACCTCTGGCTCTTGCAGTTACAGAGAAGAGTTTTTAATTCCTTTCCTATATAAGTCTATGTAAAACTGTGACCCCCGGGACGGGGCCAAATTTGACACCAGGGTCACCATTTGAACAAACTTGGTAGAGGGACATACATTTAAAGCAGTTCCAGAGAAGGAGAGTTTTAAAGTTTTTCCCTATACAGGACAGATAAAAATATCGGACAGGGAAAGCAGCATTCAAGGACCACAGTCAACCACAAAACACAAAAACAAACACGCAAACAGACAAACGAGAAGGCAAAAGCAATAAAAAATGCAAGCGACATCCCAAACACAAAATGGTTGACAATAGGGCTACCGCCTTGGAACGGCCAGTGGCAAATAAATGCCACTGGGGGTTTAAACCAGTTCTAGGGTGCACCAAACCTCACACTTACCCTACTGTCATCCCATTAAAACAGGACAGTGTAAATAAAGAAATCTCCGCTATGATCTAATCTCAAACCAACAAGGCAGCATCAATAGGCAATATAAGTAAAACACAAATATGCTCGTGTAAATATAATACAAAAAAGCAATAGCTTAGAAAGCCACAATAAAGGTACTCAATGACTTGGCAGAAGCCAGAGCAACAAGAGAATAAACCATTAAGGGCACGACAGGAAAGATCATAGACGAGCATCAAACGCCACCGTCCCAATGGGCTTTAGGTAGGCGTCATCATAGGGTCCACAGCCACGCCTATGTAAAACTGTGACACCAGGGTCACCATTTGAACAAACTTGGTAAAGGACCATAAGAGTATAGTAAATGCAAAATATTAAACCTCTGGCTCTTGTAGTTTCAGAGAAGATTTTTTCCCCTATATAAGTCTATGTAAAACTGTGACCCACGGGGCGGGGCCAAATTTGAAACCAGGGTCACTATTTGAACAAACTTGGTAGAGGACCATAATCTTATAGTAAATACAAAATATTAAACCTCTGGCTCTTGTTGTTTCAGAGGAGAATTTTTCTTTTAAAATCCTGGTGTCAAATTTGGCACCGCCCCAGGAGTCACAATTTTACATAGACTTATATAGGATTTTTGAAAAAAATAATTCTTCTCTTAAACAACAAGAGCCAGAGGTTTAATATTTTGTATTGACTATAAGATTATGGTCCTTTACCAAGTTTGTTCAAATGGAGACCTGGCCCTGCCCCGGGGTCACAGTTTTACATAAGGCTTGTACAGGGAAAAACTGGAAAAATTCTTCTTCTCTGGAACTGCAAGAGCCAGAGGTTTAATATTATCCATTTGCTATAAATGTATGGTCCTCTACCAAGTTTGTTCAAATGGTGACCCTGGTGTCAAATTTGGCCCCGCCCCGTGGGTCACAGTTTTACATAGACTTATATAGGAAAATAATTAAAAAAACTTCTCTGAAACTGCAAGAGCCAGAGGTTTAATATTTTGCATTTTTTATAAGATTATGGTCCTTTACCAAGTTTGATTAAATGGTGACCCCAGAATGGGGACCCTGGGGTCACAATTGACCCCGCCCCGGGGATAACAGTTTTACATAGACTTGTATTGGGAAAACACAAACAACTCTTTTCTGAAACTGCAAGAGCCAGACGTTTAATATTTTGCATTTGATATAAGCTTATGGTCCTCTACCAAGTTTGTTCAAATGGTGACCCTGGGGTCAAATTTTGCCCTGCCCCGGAGGTCACTGTTTTACATAGACTTATATAGGAAAAACATTAAATTCTTCTGCTCTGGAACTACAAGAGCCAGAGGTTTATAATTTTACATTTACTATACTCTTATTGGTCCTTCACCAAGTTTGTTCAAATGGTGACCCTGGGGTCACATTTGGCCCCGCCTCAGGGGTCACATGTTTTACATAGACTTGTATAGGGAAAAACTTAATTTTTTTCTCTGAAACCACAAAGCACACAGCTGTCATATATTTTATTTAGCCCTGGCCCAGGTGTTACACTCTAGCACCTTCATTTTGTATTTGTTCTTTACCAAACTTTGTCAGTGTCTTTATATCAATGTTGTTAACACAACAGAGGCCACATTTCTTGAACAATCATAACCAAACTTGCACAGATTGTATATGACCATAATATTTCGAAGAAGTTTGATAATGTTCCAGTACTCAGGTAATCGATTTAGGGCCATCTTGTCCCTCTTGTTTTTAAGTCCCGCCCCCGTAAGGCGAGACATGTGAATCCGCGGATTTCTTGTTCATCCGATCTTTACCAAACTCTACCAGATTGTTAATATCAATGAAAGCTTGGACAAGTTTGAAAACCAACCAAATCGGATTAGTAACAAAATTAGTTATGGCCCTTGATTTATTTCAAAGATGCTGTATTTTGCCTCGTGAAGACAATAGGACCTTCATTTGGCGGGATTTCAGTGAAACTTTGCAGGGATGATCAGTACAAGCCTAATTGTACATATTGTCACTGTATTCTGGTTGAACGATTTGGCAGAGTTGTGACCCTTTAAAGATTTTAATACACAAACTTCGCCTGGACTAGTTCTCCTGAACCCCTGGCCGGATTTCAACGAAACCTTACAGAGATTATTAGTACCAAGCCTAGTTGTGCATACATCAACGTGTTGCGGTTAAACGATTTTTGGCGGAGTTATGGCCCTTTTAAGGTTTTAATACACAAACTTTGTCCAGACTAGTTCTCCTGAACCCATTGCGGGATTTCAATGAAACTTGGCAAAGAAGAATAGTATCAAGCCTAGTTGTACATCTCATTGCCGTGTTCCAGTCGAGTGATTGTTGGCGGAGTTATGGCCCTTTAAAGGTTTTAATACACAATTTTTGTCCAGACTAGTGTCTTTTGAATTTCTGACCGGATTTCAACGAAACTTAGCAGGGATGATGAGTACCAGGCCTAGTTGGGCATGTCATCACCGTGTTCCGGTTGAATGATAGTTGGGCAAAGTTATGGCCCTTTTAAGAATTTAATACACAAACTTTGTGCGGACTAGTTCACCTGATCCCTTGGCCGGAACTATATGTAAGTCTATAGGCGTATATTATTATTATATGCCCGTTTGGAAAACGGAACATAATATGGTATGGGGTTGTCCGTATGTCCATCGTAAACAATTCGATTACGCATGATAACTCCAGAAGTATGAGACCCATCCCCATTAAATTTCATATGTTCATTGCCCTATGTGAGAGGAGAAACCCTAATGGTTCTAGGGCTAGGAGGTCAAAGGTCAAGGTCACAGTGACCTTATATGGAAATATGCATTCCGCACAATAACTTAAAAACCGTAACACCCATAAAACATAATAGATACATTGCCCTTGGTGAGAGGAGAAACCCTATTGCTTTTGGGGTCAGTAGGTCAAAGGTCAAGGTCAACAACACCTTATATAGAAGATGCATTCCTCATGATAACTTCAAAATTAAAACACCTAAACTTTTAAACCATCATACTTACATTGGCCGTGATGAGTTGAGAAAGACAATCACTCATGAAATTTTATAGGTTCATCACCCTTGTTGAAATCTAGAACCCTGTTACTTTTGGGGTCAGCAGGTCAAAGGTCAAGGTCACCATGTCCTCATAATGTACATACACATTCCAAATGACAACCCTGGAAATATGATACACACATTTACTAAACTGCATTGCCCTTTGTGAGAGAAGGAATGCTATTACTTTTGGGCTCAGTAGGTCATCAATGTCACATTGATGTCAGCAATGACTGAATCCTAAAAGACATTTTCCTCGCTATTAGACATACGATTTTATAGTACCCATGTTAAAACAACAACCCTTATTGATTTTATACTCAGTAGGTCAATGTCAAGGTCAGTGTGACCTGATCTTTCCCGGCCGTAATGCACTAACCGTTTGACCTACAATCTTGAAACTTTATACAAATAATGCTTTTGGTTAAATATCGCCTGTCAGTTGTTGTTGTTGTTAGAAGGTCAAAGGTCACCTGACACCTAGACAATCCTTTTAACATGTTAGAAGGTCAAAGGTCACCTGAAACCTAGGAAATGCTTTTAACAAAATCTTTAGAAAATGGGCATATAATGCCCCGTTAGGCTGCGCTCTTGTTGTTTATGTCGTATTATAGATAAATGTATGTGAACTGTGATGTGATTATAGGCGTACATTATTATTGTTTATGTCAGTATTATTCTTTATGTCGGAGTATAGATAAATGTACGTGAACTGTATGAGATATCTATTGGCATACATTATTCTAGTTTATGTCGGATATGGATTTTTAACAAAATCTTTAGAAAATGGGCATATAATGCCCCGTTAGGCTGCGCTCTTGTTGTTTATGTCGTATTATAGATAAATGTATGTGAACTGTGATGTGATTATAGGCGTACATTATTATTGTTTATGTCAGTATTATTCTTTATGTCGGAGTATAGATAAATGTACGTGAACTGTATGAGATATCTATTGGCATACATTATTCTAGTTTATGTCGGATATGGATTTTTAATTCCTATTTGATTGTTAACTTGAGAATATAACATGTCTGGGGTACCTTTATTTACACCGTCCCGTTTATTGAGATGAGATGACAATAGGGTATGAGTGAGTTGGTGCACCCTAGAACCTGTTTTTTTTGGAACTGACCGTTTAAAGCCGGTACGCTATTGTCAACCCTTTTATGTTTGTGATGTCATATTTGCCTTTTGTTCATCTTTGTAGTTGTTTGTTTCTGTGCGTGTTTATGGTTGACTGTGGTCCTTGAATGCTACATTTACTGTTTGACTTTTATATCTACTTACCGTATAGTATCACGGGTAACTGACATCAAAGGTGTATAGGAACGGATGGAGGTCACTGTGCCGATTACATCACATATAAGCTAAAGTGGGAATTCATTGTATCTATGATCTTGACATTTAAAACCATGTGAAATGTTTTAAATTAATATATAAAAGTATGTGGTCATATAACAACACAGAGTTTAAGTATTAACTTTTAATTCAATAAGAGATATCAAATACATGTTTACATATTATGCAATCATTGATTTCTGATCTTAAACACGTTTCCATTAAATACATAACATATGAAATATATCATTCTTTTTTAATTCACGATAACATAGGCAAATACATGACTACATACGAAATGTATGATTGTGACATCATACATATTCTCTGTAAACATGATTACATATGGAATGCACTATATCTGACCTCATGCATACATATCTATAAATTCATGACTACATATGCAAATACAAGATAACATATGGAATACATGATTTCTGACATATTCACTTTATTTTTTAATTCATGATTACATATGGAAATACAAAATTACATATGAAATACATGATTTCTGATATCATACACATTTTTTAAATTCGTGATTACATATGTCATTCATGATCACATATGAAATACATTATATCCGACCATGTACACATTATTAAGGAATGATTACATATACAAATATAAGATTACATATGGAAATACATGATAACTATGAAATACACAAGTTCTGATCTCCTGCATTGTGTTGGCTGACATGCCATCTATGTAATTAACAGTCTGCCATTTCCGTTTACATAAATGGTATAAGGTAAATAATTATGGAATTAGCTAAATAATTATGGAATTAAAAAAAATTGATTGTTTTTTAGAGAAAATTGTCAATAGCAACAATTCACCTTAATATTTATCTAGAAAGGAAAACAAAAAGAGAGAAAAAAAAAATTTTAATAATATATTTGTCACAGGATGACCTTAGTGGCTGGGCTAACTCAGGAAAGAATCAATGACGGTGAATGCATTTACATAAATTTAATGCAACTTTTAAAATATGTTTAATATATATACAATTATCTAAAAAAACAAGCGAATACACAAATGAACTATGAAAAGAATGTTCTCCTGAACGTTTAAGACGTTCTTAGTATTGTTATAAATACTGAATGTCTAAGACACTAAAGTGTTGTTAAAGCTATAACAATGTTGATCTAGCGCGATAACTGTGATGCGCGAGAGCTCATGAAGATGATGATGCGCGAATTCAATGGATGATTGTCGTCAAATGCCTTCTGTAAGGGTTGATGACGCGATGCAATGATAGTTAATCTCCACTGAGATTGTGAATGATATTCCTCCATTGAGGACTGGTAACGGGCCCACCTTGTGTCCCGGGGGTTGTCGTTAGTAAAACCTGGCTGCGCAGGTACGGGGACCGTCTCCACCGCTTGTAACGTTAGTCGTGGAAGCTTAGCTCCACTCCTGGATATCCAAACCTAGATGGCTTACTCCAACCCTGGATGGCTTATATCCTGGATGGCTTAGGCTGTAATTATACATACGTTTTAGATGTCGGTTGACAAACATAACAATCTTGCATAATTACCATTACCCAAACAAATCATTATTCAATCAATATATGTAAGCTGTACTAATGATGAGTAGCAATGTATACATATTCTACAACGCCAAGTATACGCTATGTACGTCGCTGTTAATCAATTCCCCTAATACATGTAATATAAACATGATCAAATTACTCATATATTACACTCACTGAGTTATGCATGCACGCATTTATTCTTGTCACTCATCTCATTGTTAACTAATGTTAACAATCGTGTATTACAATCACCGAGTTATACGCCAACGTTAACTAATGCACCTATTATCCACTGTTATCAAATTAATATTGTTTTACAATTAATGATCAATTACAATAATTACATCTAATAAAGTAACTTCAAAATCATATGCTAGTCTAAAGTTATGTTTGAGAAACATCAATGCTAACCGGATGTCGTAACCGCCAAACAAGATGGCGCCGCCCACTGAATACAAATATACGATAAAAGTTTAATAAAACTACTAACCACATGTTGCCTGTGAAATTTGCCGTCCAATCTCTGTTCCAACAAAGTACTATCGATGATCCCGGCGATAGCTAGAAGACAATGGGTTTTATAGCAAACATTACGCCCAAATCATTATTTGCCCCGTTCAGTCCGTGACAAACGTGGCTAAATCTACAGTATTGAATCTACACGCGAGGCCCCTTATACAATTTTGCCGTTTAAGGAAAATATACCTATACGTTTACATGCATAAGCACAAAACTAAACTTATGACACGGCCTCTCTGGTGGCCACTTAAAATGTGCACGCTTTTACGTGTTACATGAATAGATCATGAATATTGTGAAATTGTTTCAACTCGAACAATAGATTTTGGGTGTAACCGATACAAGAGCTATATACGACCAGTACGCTCTACCCGTGACATTTTGTGACAATATTAAAAAATCATAGAATCTTGCAATAATTCTCCGAAATAAAAAATCTAGTTTAACTTGCATATGTTAAGCATCAATTCCAATGTACAACTTCTCAGACATTCAGTGCATACAAATTAGGCCAAAATCTGAATTTTTTTAAAAATGTAAATAACTTTTGAAATAATAAACCAATTTTACAGTCACTGAAGTTACTTTAGTGTTGTAGGCCAGCCATCGATATGTTATAGGAGAAATTACTTTAGTGTTGTAGGCCAGCCGGTATGTTATGGGAGAAGTTACTTTAGTGTTGTAGGCCAGCCATCGGTATGTTATGGGAGAAGTTACTTTAGTGTTGTAGGCCAGCCATCGGTAAGTTATGCGAGAAGTTACTTTAGTGTTGTAGGCCAGTCATCGGTATGTTATGAGAGAAGTTATTTTAGTGTTGTAGGCCAGCCATCGGTATGTTATGGGAGAAGTTACTTTAGTGTTGTAGGCCTGCCATAGGTATGTTATGGGAGAAGTTACTTTAGTGTTGTAGGCCAGCCATCGGTATGTTATGGGAGAAGTTACTTTAGTGTTGTAGGCCAGCCATAGGTATGTTATGGGAGAAAAATAATCCATCTTGAGTTCATCCATGTGAAGTTACTTTAGTATTGTAGGCCAGCCATAGGTATGTTATGGGAGAAGTTACTTTAGTGTTGTAGGCCAGCCATAGGTATGTTATGGGAGAAGTTACTTTAGTGTTGTAGGCCAGCCATAGGTATGTTATGGGAGAAAAATAATCCATCATGAGTTCATCCATGTGAAGTTACTTTAGTGTTGTAGGCCAGCCATAGGTATGTTATGGGAGAAAAATAATCCATCATGAGTTCATCTATGTGAAGTTACTTTAGTGTTGTAGGCCAGCCATAGGTATGTTATGGGAGAAAAATAATCCATCAGGAGTTCATCCATGTGAAGTTACTTTAGTGTTGTAGGCCTGCCATAGGTATGTTATGGGAGAAAAATAATCCATCATGAGTTCATCCATGTGAAGTTAATTTAGTGTTGTAGGCCAGCCATAGGTGTTACGGGAGAAAAATAATCCATCAGGAGTTCATCCATGTGAAGTTACTTTAGTGTTGTAGGCCAGCCATAGGTATGTTATGGGAGAAAAATAATCCATCAGGAGTAAATCCATGTGAAGTTACTTTAGTGTTGTAGGCCAGCCATAGGTATGTTATGGGAGGAAAATAATCCATCAGGAGTTCATCCATGTGAAGTTACTTTAGTGTTGTAGGCCAGCCATAGGTATGTTATGGGAGAAAAATAATCCATCATGAGTTCATCCATGTGAAGTAAAATTAGTGTTGTAAGCCAGCCATAGGTATGTTATGGGAGAAAAATAATCCATCATGAGCTCATCCATGTGAAGTTCCTTTAGTGTTGTAGGCCTGCCATAGGTATGTCATGGGAAAAAAATAATCCATCAGGAGTTCATCCATGTGAAGTTACTTTAGTGTTGTAGGCCAGCCATAGGTATGTTATGGGAGAAAAATAATCCATCATGAGTTCATCCATGTGAAGTTACTTTAGTGTTGTAGGCCTGCCAAAGGTATGTTATGGGAGAAAAAAAATCCATCAGGAGTTCATCCATGCGAAGTTACTTTAGTGTTGTAGGCCAGCCATAGGTATGTTATGTGAGAAAAATAATCCATCATGTAGGCCAGCCATAGGTATGTTATGGGAGAAAAATAATCCATCATGAGTTCATCCATGTGAAACATCACACTCGGGGGGTCACTGAAGTTACTTTAGTGTTGTAGGCCTGCCATAGGTATATTATGGGAGAAATATAATCCATCATGAGTTCATCCATGTGAAGTTACTTTAGTGTTGTAGGCCTGCCATAGGTATGTTATGGGAGAAAAATAATCCATCATGTAGGCCAGCCATAGGTATGTTATAGGAGAAAAATAATACATCATGAGTTCATCCATGTGAAACATCACACTCGGGGGGTCACTGAAGTTACTTTAGTGTTGTAGGCCAGCCATAGGTATGTTATGGGAGAAAAATAATCCATCATGAGTTCATCCATGTGACACATCACACTCGGGGGGTCACTGAAGTTACTTTAGTGTTGTAGGCCAGCCATAGGTATGTTATGGGAGAAAAATAATCCATCATGAATTCATCCATTTAAAACATCACACTCGGGGGGTCACAGAAGTTACTTTAGTGTTGTAGGCCAGCCATAGGTATGGTATGGGAGAAAAATAATCCATCATAAATTCATCCATGTGAAGTTACTTTAGAGTTGTAGGCCAGCCATAGGTATGGTATGGGAGAAAAAAATCCATCATGAGTTCATCCATGTGAAGTTACTTTATTGTTGTAGGCCAGTCATAGGTATGGTATGGGAGAAAAATAATCCATCATGAGTTCATCCATGTGAAGTTACTTTAGAGTTGTAGGCCAGCCATAGGTATGGTATGGGAGAAAAATAATCCATCATGAGTTCATCCATGGGAAGTTACTTTAGTGTTGTAGGCCAGCCATAGGTATGGTATGGGAGAAAAATAATCCATCATGAGTTCATCCATGTGAAGTTACTTTAGTGTTGTAGGCCTGCCATAGGTATGGTATGGGAGAAAAATAATCCATCAAGAGTTCATCCATGTGAAGTTACTTTAGTGTTGTAGGCCTGCCATAGGTATGTTATGGGGAAAAAATAATCCATCAGGAGTTCGTCCATGTGAAGTTACTTTAGTGTTGTAGGCCAGCCATAGGTATGTTATGGGAGAAAAATAATCCATCATGAGTTCATCCATGTGAAGTTACTTTAGAGTTGTAGGCCAGCCATAGGTATGGTATGGGAGAAAAATAATCCATCATGAGTTCATCCATGTGAAGTTACTTTAGTGTTGTAGGCCTGCCATAGGTATGGTATGGGAGAAAAATAATCCATCATGAGTTCATCCATGTGAAGTTACTTTAGTGTTGTATGCCTGCCATAGGTATGTTATGGGAGAAAAATAATCCATCATGAGTTCAGCCATGTGAAGTAACTTTAGTGTTGTAGGCCAGCCATAGGTATGGTATGGGAGAAACATAATCCATCATGAGTTCATCCATGTGAAGTTACTTTAGTGTTGTAGGCCTGCCATAGGTATGTTATGGGAGAAAAATAATCCATCATGAGTTCATCCATGTGAAGTTACTTTAGTGTTGTAGGCCTGACATAGGTATGTTATGGGCGAAAAATAATCCATCATGAGTTCATCCATGTGAAGTTACTTTAGTGTTGTAGGCCTGCCATAGGTATGTTATGGGAGAAAAATAATCCATCAGGAGTTCTTCCATGTGAAATTACTTTAGTGTTGTAGGCCTGCCATAGGTATGGTATGGGAGAAAAATAATCCATCATGAGTTCATCCATGTGAAGTTACTTTAGTGTTGTAGGCCTGCCATAGGTATGTTATGGGAGAAAAATAATCCATCATGAGTTCATTCATGTGAAGTTACTTTAGTGTTGTAGGCCTGCCATAGGTATGTTATGGGAGAAGATAATCCATCATGAGTTCATCCATGTGAAATTACTTTAGTGTTGTAGGTCTGCCATAGGTATGTTATGTGAGAAAAATAATCCATCACGAGTTCATCCATGTGAAGTTACTTTAGTGTTGTAGGCCTGCCATAGGTATGTTATGGGAGAAAAATAATCCATCATGAGTTCATTCATGTGAAGTTATTTTAGTGTTGTAGGCCTGCCATAGGTATGTTATGGGAGAAAAATAATACATCATGAGCTCATCCATGTGAAGTTACTTTAATGTTGTAGGCCTGTCATAGGTATGTTATGGGAGAAAAATAATCCATCATGAGTTCATCCATGTGATGTTACTTTAGTGTTGTAGGCCTGCCATAGGTGTGTTATGGGAGAAAAATAATCCATCAGGAGTTCATCCATGTGAAATTACTTTAGTGTTGTAGGCCTGCCATAGGTATGTTATGGGAAAAAAATAATCCATCAGGAGTTCGTCCATGTGAAGTTACTTTAGTGTTGTAGGCCACCCATAGGTATGTTATGGGAGACAAATAATCCATCATGAGTTCATCCATGTGAAGTTACTTTAGTGTTGTAGGCCTGCCATAGGTATGGTATGGGAGAAAAATAATCCATCAAGAGTTCATCCATGTGAAGTTACTTTAGTGTTGTAGGCCTGCCATAGGTATGTTATGGGAAAAAAATAATCCATCAGGAGTTCGTCCATGTGAAGTTACTTTAGTGTTGTAGGCCACCCATAGGTATGTTATGGGAGACAAATAATCCATCATGAGTTCATCCATGTGAAGTTACTTTAGAGTTGTAGGCCAGCCATAGGTATGGTATGGGAGAAAAATAATCCATCATGAGTTCATCCATGTGAAGTTACTTTAGTGTTGTAGGCCTGCCATAGGTATGGTATGGGAGAAAAATAATTCATCATGAGTTCATCCATGTGAAGTTACTTTAGTGTTGTATGCCTGCCATAGGTATGTTATGGGAGAAAAATAATCCATCATGAGCTCATCCATGTGAAGTTCCTTTAGTGTTGTAGGCCTGCCATAGGTATGTCATGGGAAAAAAATAATCCATCAGGAGTTCATCCATGTGAAGTTACTTTAGTGTTGTAGGCCAGCCATAGGTATGTTATGGGAGAAAAATAATCAATCATGAGTTCATCCATGTGAAGTTACTTTAGTGTTGTAGGCCTGCCAAAGGTATGTTATGGGAGAAAAAAAATCCATCAGGAGTTCATCCATGCGAAGTTACTTTAGTGTTGTAGGCCAGCCATAGGTATGTTATGTGAGAAAAATAATCCATCATGTAGGCCAGCCATAGGTATGTTATGGGAGAAAAATAATCCATCATGAGTTCATCCATGTGAAACATCACACTCGGGGGGTCACTGAAGTTACTTTAGTGTTGTAGGCCTGCCATAGGTATATTATGGGAGAAATATAATCCATCATGAGTTCATCCATGTGAAGTTACTTTAGTGTTGTAGGCCTGCCATAGATATGTTATGGGAGAAAAATAATCCATCATGTAGGCCAGCCATAGGTATGTTATAGGAGAAAAATAATACATCATGAGTTCATCCTTGTGAAACATCACACTCGGGGGGTCACTGAAGTTACTTTAGTGTTGTAGGCCAGCCATAGGTATGTTATGGGAGAAAAATAATCCATCATGAGTTCATCCATGTGAAACATCACACTCGGGGGGTCACTGAAGTTACTTTAGTGTTGTAGGCCAGCCATAGGTATGTTATGGGAGAAAAATAATCCATCATGAATTCATCCATTTAAAACATCACACTCGGGGGGTCACAGAAGTTACTTTAGTGTTGTAGGCCAGCCATAGGTATGGTATGGGAGAAAAATAATCCATCATAAATTCATCCATGTGAAGTTACTTTAGAGTTGTAGGCCAGCCATAGGTATGGTATGGGAGAAAAAGATCCATCATGAGTTCATCCATGTGAAGTTACTTTAGTGTTGTAGGCCAGTCATAGGTATGGTATGGGAGAAAAATAATCCATCATGAGTTCATCCATGTGAAGTTACTTTAGAGTTGTAGGCCAGCCATAGGTATGGTATGGGAGAAAAATAATCCATCATGAGTTCATCCATGGGAAGTTACTTTAGTGTTGTAGGCCAGCCATAGGTATGGTATGGGAGAAAAATAATCCATCATGAGTTCATCCATGTGAAGTTACTTTAGTGTTGTAGGCCTGCCATAGGTATGGTATGGGAGAAAAATAATCCATCAAGAGTTCATCCATGTGAAGTTACTTTAGTGTTGTAGGCCTGCCATAGGTATGTTATGGGAAAAAAATAATCCATCAGGAGTTCGTCCATGTGAAGTTACTTTAGTGTTGTAGGCCAGCCATAGGTATGTTATGGGAGAAAAATAATCCATCATGAGTTCATCCATGTGAAGTTACTTTAGAGTTGTAGGCCAGCCATAGGTATGGTATGGGAGAAAAATAATCCATCATGAGTTCATCCATGTGAAGTTACTTTAGTGTTGTAGGCCTGCCATAGGTATGGTATGGGAGAAAAATAATCCATCATGAGTTCATCCATGTGAAGTTACTTTAGTGTTGTATGCCTGCCATAGGTATGTTATGGGAGAAAAATAATCCATCATGAGTTCAGCCATGTGAAGTAACTTTAGTGTTGAAGGCCAGCCATAGGTATGGTATGGGAGAAGCATAATCCATCATGAGTTCATCCATGTGAAGTTACTTTAGTGTTGTAGGCCTGCCATAGGTATGTTATGGGAGAAAAATAATCCATCATGAGTTCATCCATGTGAAGTTACTTTAGTGTTGTAGGCCTGACATAGGTATGTTATGGGCGAAAAATAATCCATCATGAGTTCATCCATGTGAAGTTACTTTAGTGTTGTAGGCCTGCCATAGGTATGTTATGGGAGAAAAATAATCCATCAGGAGTTCTTCCATGTGAAATTACTTTAGTGTTGTAGGCCTGCCATAGGTATGGTATGGGAGAAAAATAATCCATCATGAGTTCATCCATGTGAAGTTACTTTAGTGTTGTAGGCCTGCCATAGGTATGTTATGGGAGAAAAATAATCCATCATGAGTTCATTCATGTGAAGTTACTTTAGTGTTGTAGGCCTGCCATAGGTATGTTATGGGAGATGATAATCCATCATGAGTTCATCCATGTGAAATTACTTTAGTGTTGTAGGTCTGCCATAGGTATGTTATGTGAGAAAAATAATCCATCACGAGTTCATCCATGTGAAGTTACTTTAGTGTTGTAGGCCTGCCATAGGTATGTTATGGGAGAAAAATAATCCATCATGAGTTCATTCATGTGAAGTTATTTTAGTGTTGTAGGCCTGCCATAGGTATGTTATGGGAGAAAAATAATACATCATGAGCTCATCCATGTGAAGTTACTTTAGCGTTGTAGGCCTGCCATAGGTATGTTATGGGAAAAAAATAATCCATCAGGAGTTCATCCATGTGAAGTAACTTTAACATTGTAGGCCAGCCATAGGTATGTTATGGGAGAAAAATAATCCATCATGAGTTCATCCATGTGAAGTTACTTTAGTGTTGTAGGCCAGTCATAGGTATGGTATGGGAGAAAAATAATCCATCATGAGCTCATCCATGTGAAGTTACTTTAGAGTTGTAGGCCAGCCATAGGTATGGTATGGGAGAAAAATAATCCATCATGAGTTCATCCATGTGAAGTTACTTTAATGTTGTAGGCCTGTCATAGGTATGTTATGGGAGAAAAATAATCCATCATGAGTTCATCCATGTGAAGTTACTTTAGTGTTGTAGGCCTGCCATAGGTGTGTTATGGGAGAAAAATAATCCATCAGGAGTTCATCCATGTGAAATTACTTTAGTGTTGTAGGCCTGCCATAGGTATGTTATGGGAGAAAAATAATCCATCATGAGTTCATCCATGTGAAGTTACTTTAGTGTTGTAGGCCTGCCATAGGTATGTTATGGGAGAAAATAATCCATCATGAGTTCAACCATGTGAAATTACTTTAGTGTTGTAGGTCTGCCATAGTTATGTTATGTGAGAAAAATAATCCATCATTAGTTCATCCATGTGAAGTTACTTTAGTGTTGTAGGCCAGCCATAGGTATGTTATGGGAGAAAAATAATCCATCATGAGTTCATCCATGTGAAGTTACTTTAGTGTTGTAGGCCTGCCATAGGTATGGTATGGGAGAAAAATAATCCATCATGAGTTCATCCATGTGAAGTTACTTTAGTGTTGTAGGCCTGCCATAGGTATGTTATGGGAAAAAAATAATCCATCAGGAGTTCGTCCATGTGAAGTTACTTTAGTGTTGTAGGCCACCCATAGGTATGTTATGGGAGACAAATAATCCATCATGAGTTCATCCATGTGAAGCTACTTTAGAGTTGTAGGCCAGCCATAGGTATGGTATGGGAGAAAAATAATCCATCATGAGTTCATCCATGTGAAGTTACTTTAGTGTTGTAGGCCTGCCATAGGTATGGTATGGGAGAAAAATAATTCATCATGAGTTCATCCATGTGAAGTTACTTTAGTGTTGTATGCCTGCCATAGGTATGTTATGGGAGAAAAATAATCCATCAGGAGTTCATCCATGTGAAGTAACTTTAGTGTTGTAGGCCTGCCATAGGTATGTTATGGGAGAAAAATAATCCATCATGAGTTCAGCCATGTGAAGTAACTTTAGTGTTGTAGGCCAGCCATAGGTATGGTATGGGAGAAAAATAATCCATCATGAGTTCATCCATGTGAAGTTACTTTAGTGTTGTAGGCCTGCCATAGGTATGTTATGGGAGAAAAATAATCCATCAGGAGTTCATCCATGTGAAGTTACTTTAGTGTTGTAGGCCAGCCATAGGTATGTTATGGGAGAAAAATAATCCATCATGGGTTCATCCATATGAAGTTACTTTAGTGTTGTAGGTCTGCCATAGGTATGTTATGGGAGAAAAATAATCCATCAGGAGTTCATCCATGTGAAGTTACTTTAGTGTTGTAGGCCAGCCATAGGTATGTTATGGGAGAAAAATAATCCATCATGTAGGCCAGCCATAGGTATGTTATGGGAGAAAAATAATCCATCACGAGTTCATCCATGTGAAACATCACACTCGGGGGCTCACTGAAGTTACTTTAGTGTTGTAGGCCTGCCATAGGTATGGTATGGGAGAAAAATAATCCATCAAGAGTTCATCCATGTGAAGTTACTTTAGTGTTGTAGGCCTGCCATAGGTATGTTATGGGAAAAAAATAATCCATCAGGAGTTCGTCCATGTGAAGTTACTTTAGTGTTGTAGGCCAGCCATAGGTATGTTATGGGAGAAAAATAATCCATCATGAGTTCATCCATGTGAAGTTACTTTAGAGTTGTAGGCCAGCCATAGGTATGGTATGGGAGAAAAATAATCCATCATGAGTTCATCCATGTGAAGTTACTTTAGTGTTGTAGGCCTGCCATAGGTATGGTATGGGAGAAAAATAATCCATCATGAGTTCATCCATGTGAAGTTACTTTAGTGTTGTATGCCTGCCATAGGTATGTTATGGGAGAAAAATAATCCATCATGAGTTCAGCCATGTGAAGTAACTTTAGTGTTGTAGGCCAGCCATAGGTATGGTATGGGAGAAACATAATCCATCATGAGTTCATCCATGTGAAGTTTCTTTAGTGTTGTAGGCCTGCCATAGGTATGTTATGGGAGAAAAATAATCCATCATGAGTTCATCCATGTGAAGTTACTTTAGTGTTGTAGGCCTGACATAGGTATGTTATGGGCGAAAAATAATCCATCATGAGTTCATCCATGTGAAATTACTTTAGTGTTGTAGGCCTGCCATAGGTATGGTATGGGAGAAAAATAATCCATCATGAGTTCATCCATGTCAAGTTACTTTAGTGTTGTAGGCCTGCCATAGGTATGTTATGGGAGAAAAATAATCCATCATGAGTTCATTCATGTGAAGTTACTTTAGTGTTGTAGGCCTGCCATAGGTATGTTATGGGAGAAGATAATCCATCATAAGTTCATCCATGTGAAATTACTTTAGTGTTGTAGGTCTGCCATAGGTATGTTATGTGAGAAAAATAATCCATCACGAGTTCATCCATGTGAAGTTACTTTAGTGTTGTAGGCCTGCCATAGGTATGTTATGGGAGAAAAATAATCCATCATGAGTTCATTCATGTGAAGTTATTTTAGTGTTGTAGGCCTGCCATAGGTATGTTATGGGAGAAAAATAATACATCATGAGCTCATCCATGTGAAGTTACTTTAGCGTTGTAGGCCTGCCATAGGTATGTTATGGGAAAAAAATAATCCATCAGGAGTTCATATATGTGAAGTAACTTTAGCGTTGTAGGCCAGCCATAGGTATGTTATGGGAGAAAAATAATCCATCATGAGTTCATCCATGTGAAGTTACTTTAGTGTTGTAGGCCAGTCATAGGTATGGTATGGGAGAAAAATAATCCATCATGAGCTCATCCATGTGAAGTTACTTTAGAGTTGTAGGCCAGCCATAGGTATGGTATGGGAGAAAAATAATCCATCATGAGTTCATCCATGTGAAGTTACTTTAATGTTGTAGGCCTGTCATAGGTATGTTATGGGAGAAAAATAATCCATCATGAGTTCATCCATGTGAAGTTACTTTAGTGTTGTAGGCCTGCCATAGGTGTGTTATGGGAGAAAAATAATCCATCAGGAGTTCATCCATGTGAAATTACTTTAGTGTTGTAGGCCTGCCATAGGTATGTTATGGGAGAAAAATAATCCATCATGAGTTCATCCATGTGAAGTTACTTTAGTGTTGTAGGCCTGCCATAGGTATGTTATGGGAGAAAATAATCCATCATGAGTTCAACCATGTGAAATTACTTTAGTGTTGTAGGTCTGCCATAGTTATGTTATGTGAGAAAAATAATCCATCATTAGTTCATCCATGTGAAGTTACTTTAGTGTTGTAGGCCAGCCATAGGTATGTTATGGGAGAAAAATAATCCATCATGAGTTCATCCATGTGAAGTTACTTTAGTGTTGTAGGCCTGCCATAGGTATGGTATGGGAGAAAAATAATCCATCATGAGTTCATCCATGTGAAGTTACTTTAGTGTTGTAGGCCTGCCATAGGTATGTTATGGGAAAAAAATAATCCATCAGGAGTTCGTCCATGTGAAGTTACTTTAGTGTTGTAGGCCACCCATAGGTATGTTATGGGAGACAAATAATCCATCATGAGTTCATCCATGTGAAGTTACTTTAGAGTTGTAGGCCAGCCATAGGTATGGTATGGGAGAAAAATAATCCATCATGAGTTCATCCATGTGAAGTTACTTTAGTGTTGTAGGCCTGCCATAGGTATGGTATGGGAGAAAAATAATTCATCATGAGTTCATCTATGTGAAGTTACTTTAGTGTTGTATGCCTGCCATAGGTATGTTATGGGAGAAAAATAATCCATCAGGAGTTCATCCATGTGAAGTAACTTTAGTGTTGTAGGCCTGCCATAGGTATGTTACGGGAGAAAAATAATCCATCATGAGTTCAGCCATGTGAAGTAACTTTAGTGTTGTAGGCCAGCCAAAGGTATGGTATGGGAGAAAAATAATCCATCATGAGTTCATCCATGTGAAGTTACTTTAGTGTTGTAGGCCTGCCATAGGTATGTTATGGGAGAAAAATAATCCATCAGGAGTTCATCCATGTGAAGTTACTTTAGTGTTGTAGGCCAGCCATAGGTATGTTATGGGAGAAAAATAATCCATCATGGGTTCATCCATATGAAGTTACTTTAGTGTTGTAGGTCTGCCATAGGTATGTTATGGGAGAAAAATAATCCATCAGGAGTTCATCCATGTGAAGTTACTTTAGTGTTGTAGGCCAGCCATAGGTATGTTATGGGAGAAAAATAATCCATCATGTAGGCCAGCCATAGGTATGTTATGGGAGAAAAATAATCCATCACGAGTTCATCCATGTGAAACATCACACTCGGGGGCTCACTGAAGTTACTTTAGTGTTGTAGGCCTGCCATAGGTATATTATGGGAGAAAAATAATCCATCATGAGTTCATCCATGTGAAGTTACTTAAGTGTTGTAGGCCTGCCATAGGTATGTTATGGGAGAAAAATAATCCATCATGTAGGCCAGCCATAGGTATGTTATGGGAGAAAAATAATACATCATGAGTTCATCCATGTGAAACATCACACTCGGGGGGTCACTAAAGTTAATTTAGTGTTGTAGGCCTGCCATAGGTATGTTATGGGAGAAAAATAATCCATCATGAGTTTATCCATGTGAAACATCACACTCGGGGGGTCACTGAAGTTACTTTAGTGTTGTAGGCCAGCCATAGGTATGGTATGGGAGAAAAAAAAATCCATCATGAGTTCATCCATGTGAAGTTACTTTAGAGTTGTAGGCCAGCCATAGGTATGGTATGGGAGAAAAAAATCCATCATGAGTTCATCCATGTGAAGTTACTTTAGTGTTGTAGGCCAGCCATAGGTATGGTATGGGAGAAAAATAATCCATCTTGAGTTCATCCATGTGAAGTTACTTTAGAGTTGTAGGCCAGCCATAGGTATGGTATGGGAGAAAAATAATCCATCATGAGTTCATCCATGTGAAGTTACTTTAGTGTTGTAGGCCAGCCATAGGTATGGTATGTGAGAAAAATAATCCATCATGAGTTCATCCATGTGAAGTTACTTTAGAGTTGTAGGCCAGCCATAGGTATGGTATGGGAGAAAACAAATCCATCATGAGTTCATCCATGTGAAGCTACTTTAGTGTTGTAGTCCAGCCATAGGTATGGTATGGGAGAAAAATAATCCATCTTGAGTTCATCCATGTGAAGTTACTTTAGAGTTGTAGGCCAGCCATAGGTATGGTATGGGAGAAAAATAATCCATCATGAGTTCATCCATGTGAAGTTACTTCAGTGTTGTAGGCCAGCCATAGGTATGGTATGGGAGAAAAATAATCCATCATGAGTTCATCCATGTGAAGTTACTTTAGTGTTGTAGGCCTGTCATAGGTATGGTATGGGAGAAAAATAATCCATCATGAGTTCATCCATGTGAAGTTACTTTAGTGTTGTATGCCTGCCATAGGTTTGTTATGGGAGAAAATAATCCATCATGAGTTCAGCCATGTGAAGTTACTTTAGTGTTGTATGCCAGCCATAGGTATGTTATGGTAGAAAAATAATCCATCATGAGTTCATCAATGTGAAGTTACTTTAGTGTTGTAGGTCTGCCATAGGTATGTTATGGGAGAAAAATAATCCATCATGAGTTCATCCATGTGAAGTTACTTTAGTGTTGTAGGCCTGCCATAGGTATGTTATAGGAGAAAAATAATACATCAGGAGTTCATTCATGTGAAGTTATCTTTAGTGTTGTAGGCCTGCCATAGGTATGTTATGGGAGAAGATAATCCATCATGAGTTCATCCATGTGAAATTACTTTAGTGTTGTAGGTCTGCCATAGGTATGTTATGTGAGAAAAATAATCCATCATGAGTTCATCCATGTGAAGTTACTTTAGTGTTGTAGGCCTGCCATAGGTATGTTATGGGAGAAAAATAATCCATCATGAGTTCATTCATGTGAAGTTATTTTAGTGTTGTAGGCCTGCCATAGGTATGTTATGGGAGAAAAATAATCCATCATGAGCTCATCCATGTGAAGTTACTTTAGCGTTGTAGGCCTGCCATAGGTATGTTATGGGAAAAAATAATCCATCAGGAGTTCATCCATGTGAAGTAACTTTAGCGTTGTAGGCCAGCCATAGGTATGTTATGGGAGAAAAATAATCCATCATGAGTTCATCCATGTGAAGTTACTTTAGTGTTGTAGGCCAGTCATAGGTATGGTATGGTAGAAAAATAATCCATCATGAGCTCATCCATGTGAAGTTACTTTAGAGTTGTAGGCCAGCCATAGGTATGGTATGGAGAAAAATAATCCATCATGAGTTCATCCATGTGAAGTTACTTTAGTGTTGTAGGCCTGTCATAGGTATGTTATGGGAGAAAAATAATCCATCATGAGTTCATCCATGTGAAGTTACTTTAGTGTTGTAGGGCCTGCCATAGGTATGTTATGGGAGAAAAATAATCCATCAGGAGTTCATCCATGTGAAATTACTTTAGTGTTGTAGGCCTGCCATAGGTATGTTATGGGAGAAAAATAATCCATCATGAGTTCATCCATGTGAAGTTACTTTAGTGTTGTAGGCCTGCCATAGGTATGTTATGCGAGAAAATAATCCATCATGAGTTC